>JACXGM010005847.1:16219-34311 GCA_016801145.1 Umbra pygmaea
GACCCCAGCCACCATTTTGACCCGCTGTGCCTCCGCTGCCTGCTTCTGCACCACACACCCCCCAAACGCAGCACTGTGCTCCCCACCACAATTACAACACCTCACCACGGCCCCTACCCCACACTTACCATACTCATGTCCACCGCCACACCTACCACACCTACCCTGCCCCCTGCACACCGCGGCCACATGCCCCATACGCTGGCAGTTAAAACACTGCAGCGGCGGTGGCACATACTCCCTCACATAAAAACTCATACACCCTAAGTACACCCTCCTCGGCAACGGCCCTCCAAACTCCAACAACACCGTGGGACTCACCTTATCTAACCCCAGTGCCCTACTGCCCAACCCTCTAGCTCCCACCACATCCCCTCCTGACACCACCTCTATTAACTCCTCCATAGAAATATCTTCCGGAACACCCGTGATCACCCCTCTCACCTTCCCCGCACTCCCTGGCACCATACACTTCACCTTACCCCCATTCAGCACCTCCAGCTTCAGCAGCTTATCCCGCTGAGCCACACTTCCCACCACAACAAGCACCCTATCCCCACTCAAACACCTAGCATCCTCAACTCTACCAACATGATCCCTAACAGCCGTCGTGAGCGACACTGGGTGCATCACCTGACGTGTCGGGGCCACAAATACCACCACCACCTTAAACCCCCCCTGCTCCCCACCACTCATTGCCGGTCCTTCACCCTCTCCCGAACTACTCACCACTCCCTCCTTCTTCCGTGCCCGCTTCTTCCGACGACCTCCCCGTGCCTCCTCAAACCCAATCTCCACACTGTCAACACCCACACTCTCACCTGAGCTCCCCACCATGCCGACCTTACTCACCGCACCGCCGTCGCGACCCGCCCCCTCACCGACAGCCAGCCCGTCCCCGCCTCGCCCTACTCCCCCAAGCATCAAGTCCGAAGCTACATCCTCCACCCTCTCCCGCTCACACTCCGCGGCTGTATCTCCCCACGAGGACGCCACGCACCCCCGCTCCGGCTCCCCTGCTCGCCCGCCCAACAGCCTCACCTATCTGGCCCGCGCCAAACGCGACCCACGCCTTGGGAGCGGCTTGAACCCGTGCCTTGACAACATCTCCTGCTATTCCCTCGTGGCTCCGCCGTTCCACCGCCTTCTTTCCCATCCACGCCGCTTCCCTAGTTGAGGCTGCATATATACAAGAACTGAAGTGAATTAACAGGACACGGCTGTTTCCACTATGCAATCAACCAAATCTAGTCAATACAGCTTCACTTGGCCTAACTACGACTTCCTGGCAACCCCAGCTAGGGAAAGGGCGTGGTTAACCCCTACAGGGAGACACTTCAAAATAAAGGAACACATGAAGGCAAATATAAACACCATGCCTAGCACAAAACCAAGAATAAACATAGAGAATACACAAACATCATATATTCTAAAGGAGTCCATGTCTCAGTTCCATGTTCACCCCTGCCATCTTCTGGGCAAGGGTGACATCTTTTCTCTTAGTTATTTTTTTTTTAAAGTCAGATACTGGATCTTCAATTGCTAAATGTTGCACTTCTAAGAGCTTGAAATGTATAGAGTTTCCTGGAGTACTGATGCAACTCTGTTGTTTCACAATAAATTGTAGAGAGCTGCACAGGTGAATGTCTTGATGAAACTTCTGTATGTACAGCTCTGGAAAAAATTACCAGCTCTGGAAAAAAGAGCACTGCAAAATAATCAGTGTCTCTGGTGTTACTATTGATAGGTATGTGTTTGGATAAAATTAACAGTCTTGTTTAATTCCATAAACTACTGACAACATTTATCCAAAATTCCAAATACAAATATTGTCATTCAGAGCATTTATTTGCAAAAAATGACTGTTCAAAATAACTGAAAATATGAAAGAAAATAAGTTCATAATAATTGTAACACACAACTAATGTGTTATCTTCAGAATACTTCAGAAATTAATATTTGGTGGTATGATAATAATAATAATATTTGTATATTCATATTTCTTGATTTTCATGCTCCTTGGCATGCTCTCCACCAGTCTTTCACATTGATGTTGGGTGACTTTATGCCCCTCCTGGCATAAAAATTCAAGCAGCTCGGCTTTGTTGTTGAATGGCCCTAAGGTTGAGTTACTCTCTCTTTCCTTCTTCTGTGGAGCAGAGACGTCCAAGTCAGCAATCAAGATGATGCTTTGACAGCCCGTCTACATCCACATTGATGTGGATTTTGTCAGACAATGAAAGGGCTTTGAGAGAACCAAGTCAGATGGCCATCACTCACATGCAATGCGTGTCACAAATGCACTCAACTAAAAGTACCCAAGGGTGAAACAGGGTAAGAAAGACTAGCTTTTCTCTTTAACCTATTTATTTTTGGTATCTACAGTATGAAACTAGCTGCCCAAACACGAAAACAAATCCTAAAAATGTGCTTTCTTACAGAGGCGGAACTGTAACCTCTGCCTTAAATGGGCAAGCGTGGCCATTGGACTGAGATATGGACTCAATGTATATATGCGCATTCATGGATTTTGTGTTCAGATTGATAGTTGTGTTCTGTAATATGGCCAGAGCAGATGCACTGTTGATTTTATGTTTGTTATATGTATGTGTGTGTGTGTTATGGGTTGTTAGCACTAGAGGTAGTCTAATTAATCAGATTGGCCGATTATGAGTTTTCAAAATAATTATTAATCTGCATTTTTGCATGCTGATTATGGCCAATACTTTTTTGTGGAGAAACCACTTCCTCTAGTGTTACAATTAGATAGCAAATCACATGGAAACTGCGTGCAGCCAGGCCATCTGTCGTGAGCTACAGTCCACCTGTCCCAAGCTGCAGCATCAAGTGTGGAGGAAATTGTGATTGCAGAGAAGCCATGGTAAGTTTGTAGCTAGCATGAAAGGGGATCAATTAAAATCAGTCGCATAACCACTTGTCAGCTTCACATGGTTAATATTAGTCTAAAATAGTGGGTAGAGGTTCACTGCTTTCGTTCCCTCGGAACTATTCCCATTTTTTTCCCATTCCAAAAAAAAACTGCTGCACAAGTGTTAACTAGCTATATTGCGTTGCATATGATGAATGAGGGGGATTTATAATTAATCATCACCAAACGAGTGCTGGTTTAATTAATATGTCCAATCGACAATGCACAGTCATTGCGCATATATAATCTTTTCAAAATACAATGCAAATCTAACAAATCAGACAGTGTACATACCTGGGTTTATTTCCTGTTTTCCAGTGTAGTCCACACTAGTCGATTGTTGAAGTCATACAATCCATTATTCCAAAACGTATTTTTCTATAAAAAAGTTGTCAAGAGTGCCTAAATTTAGCATACAACTGTGCATTCACTGGAGAGGAAATAAAGAACCAAACAACAGTAATCTACTCTAGGCCTGGTCTCCCTTCCTCACCTAAAAATACATTTGTGACAGGAACAGCTAACTAGAATTAATTTGCTTTCTGGTTGGTGAAGGTTTTGGAGCAGAATCATGGGCTGAATATTACAATTGAGTTTAATGTGATGTTTTTTAGATCTCAAAACTATCTATAGATATCTAGTTAATATACTTGGTATCTATCTAGAAAATAAATCAGGGAAGTTGCATGCTCACCACCAGAACAATGTTTTTACTGTGTCAATACTTCTGAGAGCGCTCTGTATTAGTGAAAAGATTGCTTGTTTAAGTAAATATAAATCTCTTCTCAAATGCATTTTTGAAAAGCACATTAACAGAAAGTTAGCAGTTAGCATTAGTAATCGCACCACTTAAACCGTTGTACATGGATCAAGTAGTGCTGCGGGCTAGGGCACCTCACTACAAAAGAGTTGCAATGGCGGAAATAGCTGGTTCAAACCCTGGTACATCCCTGTGCAGGTATATATTCTTATAATCAGCGCTAATTACTTCTTAAGAAACTATACATTTTAAATTAAATAATACTGGTGGGTTTGTCTTTTAAAATGGATAATGGACTGCATTCATATAGCTCCTGCATCTACAGTATATAGGTATTTTAAATCCCTATTAGGGTAATCTTTTTTGTAATTTTATTTATATTAGGCCAAATAATTAAATTAGAAAAATAGAATGCATTTTTAATTTAAATAAAGCGTTGTATGTTTTAAAGAGGAGAAAGATCGTAGATATTGTAGCCTAGTCTATTATTTTCCACAATACATTCTTGAATCTTGTGTGAAAAGTAGTAGGCAATTTATAGTGTATCAAAGTACAGTTTCACTTTGCGAGACCAAAATGGGTAATGAACAACTTTGTAAGTTGTTATACTGTATACAGCATAAGCATTGATATAGGTGGGGACGGAGGTTACTGTACCCACCAGATTTCGTCATGAGTCATTTTGTACCTACCAATTTTTTTGAAAGAACAATAGATGCCAGCAAATCCACAAAAATCTATCCCGAGAGATTGAGAGAGTTCCTTGCTCATTTGTATATTTAGATGGGATACGGAGAAACAGAGTGTGACGGACAAAATTTGCGCATTATCACTTAACTTTTGCTGCTTGATTTTCAGGTTGGCGAGTAGATCTCAGAAGGCTATCCACCACACTGGCGGGTAAACGTTTGGACTGGAAGTCATGTAATAAAATACCTGGCATAATGGCTCAGAGGAATTTACTCGTTTGCAAGCAGTGTTGTGGAATAGTCAGATTTTTTTTGTGGAAACGGGTAGCCTAACGCAATAGTTTCTCAATTCAAGTAATTCGTTATTACATTTAAAACGAGACAACACGTTATTTCAATATGATTTCCCCTATTCTGTTTTTCAAACACAAGTAGGCATACGTATTTTATTATCTGTTGTTATTTTCTTTAAATCAGTCTATCATTCGTTTGTGCCACGCTAATCAAAAAGGAGAAAGGTCTTGTTTTTATTTTAGATTAAAGCAGATTACTAAAACACATTTTGCTACATGCATACAACTATATTGCAGACAGGGCCATAGCATAAGGACAGACAAGGCAGGCAAATGCTTGGGGCCCCCAATACTCTAGGGGGCCCCCAAAGGGTGATCAGATAGAATCAGCAGCATTGACAGCAACATCTGAACAAAAATCCCTGAATTATTTTTCTGCCTAGGGCCTCTTCAGACTCTAGAATTGTCTCTGCTTGCAGATGTTTTTTTTGTCTATTTGTGTTGTAGGAAGAACATTGTGCAAGATATGGAAAATCACTAAATAATATACATTAGAACGAAACAAATTGAATGTAATTGTTTCATTTATTTGTTTCCAATGAATGATCAAAAGATTAAGTGAATATGAAAAAGTTGTAAACTACAGCTCTACTGATAAAGGAAAAACTGAGATGTCTTTACCTAATACAATTCCATGCTTGCTTGCCCTCTTTCTGTTATATTGTTAAAATTTGGATCATATCTATGAGTTCTCTGACTTTCCCTGGACCTCCGAAACGAGGTAGCGCAAATTTGCATAGCAATGCCTGGGATTTGGGTTAGATAAACCATATATAAACCATGCCACATTGCTATCAAGTGACTCCTTGTGTGCAGATCGGGCATATGTAAATTAAATCATGGAAGTATGGTTGGTGAGCGTAATCATCCCGTACATGATCTGACTGACAGTACGTACACACTTCGCCATGGGAGCTATGGATCAATTAATAATAAAATGCGGTTGGATGAAACACCAATGTTTGTGGTGATTGTGTCATCACCCAAATCCCCATAAACATTCAAACACCAGCACCTGCACACATGTTTTAGGACTACCCTAAATTCATCGCCATAAAGCTATCATATCTTAGAAAAAGTAAGATACTGGGATGGTCTCCGGGTTTGTGTCGATGCCTTTAGGATCCATCTTAGTGGAAATCCTGACTGTGCTCTACAGACAGTCATACAAGCATTGTACCGTGACATTTAGGATGTGACTTGTCTTCCTCTGCACCGCCCTTGGGACTGTGCGCCACCCTCCCACTAAGCCACATCTGCCCTTTGTCTTACACAAAAAACGGAGGCCATAGAGGCGTACAGTATGTTCAGTAGTCCCTACAGCTAGGCTTCATTTGTCCTACTTCTCCAGTGTCATCCAGCTTCTTCTTAGTTAAAAAGAAAAAAGGGGGCTTCCACTGCTCTATCAATTACCGGCCTCTGGATGCTGCTACAGTGAAGTAGCACTGTCCAGTTAATACTAGCCACCATTGAGCAACTCCAAGGAGTACAATATTTTAGCACATTCGAGAGAAAGAAAGTGGTGTAACACCCTGGTCATCCACAACATTCGGTCAACACATCAATCATTTTCAAGCTGTCCTGAAAAGATTATTAGAACATCTCTGCTTTGTAAATGCTAAGATGTGTTTGATTCATCGGATGGCAGTTTCCTTTCTTGGGTACCAGATAAACCGCACAGGCGTGGAAATAGAGACACACAAGGTCAGTGCAGTCAGTTTATGTCCAGTCCCAAACTCTATCAAACTACTTCAAAAGATCTTGTTGACTTTTCAATCTGCTTTTGAGGTGGATGCATTGGGAGGTCGGCATCAGAGCTGTTCTGTCTCAACAACAAGTTCATCCAGCCAAACTACACCCGTATGTGCTTTTTTATATGTTGCTCGTGGATATGAACTATAACATGGGGACAGAGTTCCTGGCTGTCAAGGAATAGAAGCACTGATTGGAGGGCGCCAAACACCACTTCCTTTTTTTACCGACCATCACAAACTGTGAGTATTTTAATGGAGAGACACCTGTTCCATTGAACTGAGACTTGGACTCATAGAGATGTATATGTATTTATTGTTTATTGTGGATTTGTTCTCATTATGCCAGTGCATGGCACTGTAGATTTATGTTGAAGTGGAATGTACATGTGTGTTATTATTGTTAAGTGTGCGCCACTCCCGGTTCTACTGTTGCCTAGATGGGTTGATTGAGAGACCAGTCTAATTAGTTATTGCTTTCATCCAGTCTCCTTTCTTGCCTATATAATGCTCAGTAGAACAGAGAGTGGCGCGAGGTAATTATCGATTGCTGTGGATTTTTAGAAATGTATACTTCTATATGTTGTGAGAAGAGTGTAGTCCTGTTAGAGTGTGTATGCGTATGCTCTTTATAGTTTTCTCCTAGCAGGTCGATGCCGCTATAGAGCACGTTGTATTTTGGAAAGTCTATACAACGTTGTGCTAGTCACAGTTTGTGTCAACTGCAACTATTATTAGATGTTGGATTTTTCCTGGACTTATGCCTATTAAGTCTTTATCACATCAACCATCTACCTGCGTTCGGTCTCCCTTCCCCTCTACACCACACCTGTGACAGGTCTCCTAATTTTTTTCCAGAGCTGTATTTAATGAAACTAGTGCTGTGCCCATGCAAAATCTGTTAACAAATGATTAACTGCATTAATAACCAAGACAAACAGTGCTGTCACTACTACAGCTGTCAGAGTTAGTATTAAGTCGAAGCTAACTCTGACGGCTGTGGTAGTGACAGCACCGTTTGGCTTGGTTATTAATGCAGTTAATTCTAACACGATGTAATTGTCTGAGATGTATTTCACATTTTAGCTGCCAAAGCTCAGCTGCTATCTGTCTCTGGTCCTGTGCTGTGCTCACTCAGTGTGCAGTGTGAGAGGGGAAGTGGCCAGCGGCTAGAGCGGCGAAAGCCCATGTGTGCTTCTATATTATATTTTACCGATAAATATTTAACGATATCTTTTGCATTTCTAATCCAAACAATGTCAAACTTGGCACTGCACTTACTCGTGCCCATAGAAAGACCAGGGAAGTTTGAAATCCATCGGATTAACAGTTCAAGAGATATGCACGTAACACACAGACAGACAAACTTTCCTACAATTTATAGATAGATCGTGTGTATAGCATATCTTTGACCTTTCTGGATAAAACACACCTAGTGAATGTTTTTCAAATTCCTTGTCTCACATAGTTTTTTGCTATGAGAAAATATTTAATAACTATTTCATGTACAACATACATTTTTTGCTATTGAATACAGTTCATATTTCCATAAACACACAATCAAATTGGGTTTGGTTACAATTCACTAGCTTTACAATGATTATTAAATGCATTGGAATGAGCAATGTTATATTGAAAAAGGAAAGAAATCTTCGTTCAGGCTGCCAGTATAATGTCCTGCTGCTAGAAGGCTAATTCCTACTCTGCCAACACCGGATTACGTGCTTTTACGGAAACATGACAGCTTATATTGGTGGGCAAAATAATTAATGAGGAAGAATAGATACTTGATAGCTATTATTGCTTTTATTAGAATGTTTACAGTGCCAATGGCAGTGATGAAAAAAAGACAACAAAATCATGTGCAAGAGCTAACAATAATAGGTCCCTGTGATGAGTCGGGTTGTAGGTATGTGCAGGTGTGGCTATAATGAGTATTTATTATAGCTTAAATCAAATAGTCCAAAAACAAAGGCACTTGGGGTATCAAATAGTCCAAAAACAAAGGCACTTGGGGTATCAAATAGTCCAAAAACAAAGGCATTTGGAGTATCAAATAGTCCAAAAAGAAAGGCACTTGGGGTATCAAATAGTCCAAAAAGAAAGGCACTTGGGGTATCAAATAGTCCAAAAACAAAGGCACTTGGGGTATCAAATAGTCCAAAAACAATTGCACTTGGGCTAATGTAAATATGGGCACAGTAAACCTAATTTAACAAAGATTATGCCGTGCAAGGAAGAAAAGTGTACACGTATTTAGGGAATACACAATAATGACATCAACACATGGAAGACATTAACGCACAATAGACAACTGACAACACTGACATTAAATACACACACTGATGAAGGCAACTGGGTCCAGGTGCCCTGATCAGAAGAGAGAGTGGTGATGTCAGAAAGCTGGAGGCATTGACCGCTGGAGCCCCTGCACGCTTGAAGGGAGAGACAGGACGAGGAGACGTGATATTCCCGGAACAAATTTCACGAATTCTGAGAGGTGCTGATCCAGTTCCAATTAAGCTAATGTCTAACAGAAAATCGGGACACTGAACCTGAAAAGAGGCAATGCAATGATCCAAAACATAGCTCAAAATCAAGCAGAAAATATTTACAAAGGACAAAACTTTTGGCACTCTCAGTCCCCAGACGTCACATCAATATTATTGAATGTGGTGAGATCTCAAACATGCAGTACATGCAAGTAGACGCAAGACAAAATTAATGGCTCATAGCCTACTAGAGAAAACATTTGAAAGCAGTTGTCTGCCAAAAGGTATTAGCAAGTACTAAGTCACAGGGTGCCCAACTTTTGCACATGCCATGTTCAGTTTTCTATTCTGAATCTATGAAAAATGCAAATAGATAGTAATCTTGTATAAACATCTGCAGAAGGGTATCATGTTTCACTTCGCACCATGAAGAGGTCAGGTCAACATCTTTTTACAGAAAGATTCATTGTAGCATAATGTTTTTCTTTGGATGCCCAAAGTGTTGCATGCAACTCTCTCTCCAATCATTACGTTGATACACGCGTGTTATGTTTCGAGATTCATTCTCTAAGGGTATTTCACTCATCATCTAGTGCACATTCACACCATTGCCTGTTTGTTCTCTAACAATTATTAAAACTTCTGTTGAATTTGCATTCGCTTTCTACATGTTTTTATACTAACTTTACAGCTATAAATTACCTACTTATAAATATCAATTGGAAACCATTCATCTGTCAAGTTTCCTAATATTAGCACATTTTATAATATACCTCAAAATCATGAATTGGACTCTGAAGTGAAAATTGAATTGAAAGCCTCCTTTGGATCTTAATCCCAGAAGAGAGAACATAGGCAAAACTTAATTGATAGAATACCATGGCTCCTCATTTTCCAATTCAAGTGGGACTGAGAAATGCATAATGCATACAATAGGATTTACACAACAGATGGTGTGGAACACAGACTGAGCTTGGGTTAGGAAAATGCCTGACAAACATTACTTCTGAGGGCAAAGTTTTACTTTGACTGCAATATGTGGATATTTGGTGTTTGTAGCTCCACATGACCAAGCTAAGAGCATGTTTTCTAGGTTTCTCTCTAGGAACAAAGTCCAGTTCTCCAGGGACAGCTCTTTCCTGATTTAGACTTTCAGCAGTTACTAGCAGACGTGCAGTGAAGGGGGGAACGGGATGACGATTCAGGGGGCCCGGAAAGGGTGAGGGCCCTAGAATTTAAATAATGTATGATTATTCATATCAGTGGGGCCAGGCAGGTTTCCTTTTATGGGGGGCCAGAAATCCTGGCTATGCCTCTGGCTACTAGTATTGCCTGAACCCGTTTTGCCCTGCACATGTGCTCACTTTCTCATTTACATAACTGCACTAACTCTCTGAAATTATATGGCAACCTTTCAGATACAACACTTAAGTTTTATTTTATTATTATTATTTTTTTTATAAATAATAGCACTCCAATTTTTGTAAAAGCTTTAGTAAACATTCTGTCATTACCTGTGTCACTTTATCCATCTGTATACATTGACTTTAATCTGACATACAATATGCAAACTGAGACATAGTCTGAGTGTTGTCTTGCAATATTTATGCTTTTGCCTAGTTTGTCACTGTAAATCAAAACTGGTTCTCATAAATTAATTATGAGGAAAGAAAAACAGGAAAAAAAAAATGTGTTCTCAATTACCTGGCTGAATACATGTTAATTCAGTGACCAGCTTTCCAAAGCTGTAGATATTTATTTCATGATATTTAAAAAATTGGAAAAATCAGTTTAGGTGGGATAACTATTTTCTATTTCTTAAAGGAACACTCCAGACCCCTCAACACCCCAAAGTTGTTGTGCCGATCATATTTCTGACATGACATTCACAAAAACACCTTCTCAGTGCATTCTGTGGTTCCCAACTTGGGCATCGTGGGTTTCCAAATTTCACTACAAATATGTTTCGTAGTGATTTTTGAAAACTACAGCTAGATTCAGGGGAGGTGATCAGTTGACTTCCTGATCTTTTTGTTCCGCATCTGAATCAATTTGATTGGAGAATAAAACATCTGTAGTGAGTTCGAGAATACTACGGATTGCATTATTCTGTTAAATACTTAGCTAAATATGATAGAGATTGAGAGGGATTCTATTTCGACAAAGGCTATTGCAAGTTACAAAATCCCCAAAGAGCTGGATGATTTCAACTTTGTTCAAGTGCTATTTAATGGTGATATACAACCACACCATAAAGGCAAGAACTTTAACTGGCGAATCAAGCGGCTGCTGTGGAAGTGGCCTCCGGTCGAGCCCAGCAATGGCAACAGAGACAGAAATTGTTGTAAAGAGTGAGGCAGGGCTCAAATTTAGCTTTCAACCATTTCCAGCGAAGATGATGATTCCATATGTTTGTTAAATCATCTGAGTTTCAATGCTCACATGGACCAAAGTGTTTTTGGAAATGTTATTCTTTATCCTGAAAAATCAACTTCAAGAACCAGCCGGGCCCAGAGGTTGTAGCACTAGCACAGGTAAATTGCTGGTTACCATTATCTACCTTAGATTTGTTAGTGTAGACACTTGGATGAACGCAACATAACATTAAAAATTATGGCTCACAGAATATTGCTCAATCTGTACCATTTAGAGCAAGGTAGGTTGCTCGTTTACATGTTTTTAGTGTTACAAAGTGCTGCATAGTGTATGTATTGAATCATTATGTTTTTATTTCAGGAAATACAATCTTTATAGCATTTGTAAGCTAGTCAGCAGTAAAGAGAAAGTATATCCAATGATACGGATTACATCTTTTTTTTTCTCCTCCCTTCCTTCGAAGTAACTGGTTCCAAGTGAACTGAAACTACTGGTATTGAAATGGATGTTTCATTTTGGTTCCATTTTTCGGTACCTGACGCCGAATGAAACAATGAACTGCAATAAAAATGCCAGTGCACCATGTCTCCCCATGCGCGTGATGTCACTCACATAAACACGCATCTTACTTGTCATGACACAAACATGCTTGGGGAAAATCAAGTCAAAAGTATGCTGTAACGCTGTAAAGAAGCAGTTTTTTCTCAAAAAGTTTGATGGTGACATATAAACTAACTAAGCTATGATAACTATGAATGATCACTATTAATAATAATGATAATTGAGCTTTAACAATAGAAGTCATTTGAGTATAGTTTTTTTATTAAAATAAATCTGTGATTTTTAAAACTAGAGACACTGCTGTCCTTGATTTTCCTAAATATATGTATTTTACATTGTTCCATTGTCAGACTCCTTAAATCACAGAGTTTTATACAATATATACCAGTTTATTTTACCCCAAATTCCTATCTAAACCACCAAAGTCGCCAGTCACTTAGCTATTGGTACCCAATTGTGATACCCAGGCCATAATCACATAGGTGACACTTGAGTGTGCTTCATTTGAATGGATTCAGCAAGGATTTAGAGCTCTAATGGTGATGAAGAACAGGGTGTTTAAAAGTTCACGGCTCACAAGATTTATTTGAAATTAAATTAATTTAGCATCAAGGATGAAAAAGATTCATGTTGATGATGTACAGGGTGATTACATTAGAACAAAAGTGCAACATGTCAGTTCACGAGCTTGAAATAATTTATCATATGCAACGAAGAGACAAAGTTCACAATGGAAAACCGAACCAAGTGAATCGACGCCCTCGCTGCATTGCAGATGCTGCAGAATGTACAGTGGGGAGAACAAGTATTTGATACACTGTCGATTTTGCAGGTTTTCCTACTTACAAAGCATGTAGAGGTCTGTAAATGTTATCATAGGTACACTTCAACTGTGAGAGACAGAATCCAAAAATCCAGAAAATCACATTGTATGATTTTTTAATAATGAATTTGCATTTTATTGCATGACATAAGTATTTGATACACCAGAAAAGCAGAACTCAATATTTGGTACAGAAAACTTTGTTTGCAATTAGAGATCATACGTTTCCTGTAGTTCTTGACCAGGTTTGCAGACACTGAAGCAGGGATTTTGGCCCACTCCTCCATACAGACCTTCTCCAGATCATTCAGTTTTCGGGGCTGTCGCTGGGCAATATGGACTTTCAGCTCCTTCCAAAGATTTTCTATTGGGTTCAGGTCTGGAGACTGGCTGGGCCACTCCAGGACCTTGAGATGCTTCTTACGGAGCCACTCCTTAGTTGCCCTGGCTGTGTGTTTCAGGTCGTTGTCATGCTGGAAGACCCAGCCACGACCCATCTTCAATGCTCTTACAGAGGGAAGGAGGTTGTTGGCCAGGATCTCGCAATACATGGCCCTATCCATCCTCCCCTCAATGCGGTGCAGTCGTCCTGTCCCCTTTGCAGAAAAGCATCCCCAAAGAATAATGTTTCCACCTCCATGCTTCACGGTTGGGATGGTATTCTTGGGGTTGTACTCATCCTTCTTCTTCCTCCAAACACGGCGAGTTTTTGTCTCATCAGACCACATGACCTTCTCCCATTCCTCCTCTGGATCATCCAGATGGTCATTGGCAAACTTCAGAGGGGCCTGGACATTGCTGGCTTGAGCAGGGGGACTTTGCGTGCGCTGCAGTATTGAAATCCATGACGGCATAGTGTGTTGTTAATGGTGCCCCAGACCGAGGGAGATTGACCGTCATCTTGAACTTCTTCCATTTCCTAAAAATTGCACCAACAGTTCTTATCAAGCTGCTTGCCTAATGTCCTGTAGCCCATCCCAGCCTTGTGCAGATCTACAATTTTATCCCTGATGTCCTTACACAGCTCTCTGGTCTTGGCCATTGTGGAGAGGTTTATCATGTATATCAGTGCGAATAATTCAGCCTGAATAATTTTGTTAAATGTGTACACTAGATTTATGATGATATTTTTCACATCTTCGGACACCACAATGATTTCCCCTGTGTGGTAATATTTTTCCTTGTAATTATGTATGGTTTACAGAAATGGGAACTGCTCTGTCTGTGTAGATGAGAGAAGCAAATTGTATGCACGTTGTGCACACATTACATTATGGCCAAGCATGTGCCCTTAAAATAGCATCTGAAAAACGCACCACTGACTTTAGACTAGGTTTTTACTGGTCTGTGGCAGAATTGTTTTCTGAAACTGCAAAATAGCAACAGGGAATACTTATGCCGGAACACGCCTCCTCTTTTCGCTGAACCGCCCCCGGGAGCACAAGTTAATGAAAATTAAAAGCATTTATGTTTGCTATTTTTTAAAGCAAGTATCGGTTTAGGTATCGTTAAGCTATAGGTATCATTATGAGGTATCGCATAAGGTAACGGAATCGGTTAAGACCCATACATACTATTACCCTCACACACACACATAAATTGTATATATGCACAAGTGTTTCACAGGTGTTTCAGCACACACATTGCTCACAGTTGGAGAAAATACTTCACATAGCAATTAAATCTCAATAGTCCAACATTGGCAGCACAAAGGGTCATACTGAAGAGCTAAGTAGGGCTGCAGCAATCGATTACTTTGGTAATCGAGTTTTCTACCGATTATTCCATCGATGAATCAAGTAATTGGATAAGAACTACTTTTGTTTTATTGAAGAGCAATAATAATAGTTTGGTTTAATTTTCTGAAAAAACAACATTTTTATTTCCTACATTGCTTACAATATCATCTCTCAAAAAACTAAACCTGAAGTGCAATTAAGTGCCATATTACATTGTTTTTAAAGAAAACATTTTCTGAAATGCAATAACAACCTCAAACAAAGGTATATATTAAGTTGTGCAGCTTAACTTTCAGAACAACAAGTTTCAACCTGAGACTGATCTGTATATAGGCCTATATATAAATATTAGTTATACAACCTATTTTCATTTATACATTTGATTACAATGTCAAACAGCTCTGTTACACTTATGCTAGTAGATCGTTGATCAGCTGTTTCTCCGTGAAGAGAGTGAGAGACATTGGTGCGCAACAAATCACTTGTTTTTCTGAAGGGATAGTCAACAATTCGGCTCTTTAGATCAAATTGTGGTTACCACTACATATTTTTTGTATTAGTTGTGTTAGGTGTAGTTTCATCTTTTCATCGATTTTGCAATAGACACACTGTATCTATCGGGGGCAGGCACGGTGGCCTAGTGGAGAGCACTGTGGCCTCACAGCAAGAAGGTTCTGGGTTCAAACCCCGGTCGTCCCAAGCCTTTCTGTGTGGAGTTTGCATGTTCTCCTCTTGTCTGCGTGGGTTTCCTCCGGGTGCTCCGGTTTCCCCCACCATCATCAGAAAACATGCAGGTTAGGTTCTCCAGTCAGTGCCCCTGACGAAGGCACTGGCCTAGATCTGGAGTTGGTCCCCGGGCGCTGTAAATGGCTGCCCACTGCTCCCTTGAGGGATGGGTTAAATGTAGAGAATGAATTTCGCTACATGTATGTGTATGTGACAAATAAAGTACCTTTACATAGTTTTTGTTTTATTCACGTTTGAACTGATTCTAAACTTTGGACACTTTCTGTCATTTTCTCCAGCCTGTCTCTTCTCTTAGCCCCTCACTATTTATGCTCTCTTCATTTTGTAATCTGTATCGTCAGTATTCATGGCATGTGTCACCAGCAGCATCAGCCCGGTGTGCTTCAGTAATAATCTTCCGTCCGGAAACACCTTGCGCGATACAACATTGGTAACATTGATTAAACGAAGCTTCGAGGCAAATCATTTTGTAATCGAATTAATCGAGTTATTCGAGGAATCTTTCAGCCCTAGAGCTCAATGACATTAAATGCGGAACTGTCATAGGATGCCACCTTTGCATCAACAACGGTAAGTTTGTGAAGTTTCTGACCTATTAGATCTGCTCCAGTCAAATGTTAGTGCTATTATTGTGAAGTGGAAGCATCTAGGAGCAACAACAGACCAGTCACGAAGTGGAAGACCATGCGAACTCACAGAGTAGGGCCGCCGACTGCTAATTTGTATCGCAGAGAAATCGTCTATCATCTGTTGCCTCACTCACCACAGTTCCAAACTGCCTATGGAACCAACATCAGGACAGGAATTATGCGTCAATAGCTTCCCGAAATGGGTTTCCACCGCAAAGCAGCTATACACAAGCCTCACATCAACCTGCACAATGAAAAGCGTTGGTTGTAAATTTTGTCCACCACTGGACTAGTAGAAACATCTTCTCTTGTGTTGTAGTGTTGAATCATGCGTCACTATCTGGTAGTCTAATGAGTCTGGGTGTAGCAGATGCCAGGAGAATGCTACCTACCTGCGATTTCGAGCCAGACCTTCTCATCTAATGCCTGACCTCACAAATTCTCTATTGGCTGAATAAGCATAACTTCCCACAGAAACACTCCAAATTATTGTGGAAATCCTTCTCAGAAGAGTGGAAGCTGTTATAGCCGCAAAGCCCATGGTTTTGGAATGGATTATCGAAGAAGCCCATGGGTGAGATGATCAAATGTCCAAATTTGTTTGGCCATATAATATACTGTATAATATGATCAATATACACACACTAGCATTAAAAAGTCTGGAATCACCCAGAAATGTACATGCTCTAGATAGAAATTGATATCTTCATTCACCAAGATGGCATTAAATTGATCAGGAATTATAATAAAAACATGGTTAATTTCAGATGAGATGAAAGAGTTCACCATTAGAACGTTGAAGTAATGGCTGTTGAAATTGTGGCTTTGCCGTTGTATGTTAATAATTCATTATACATTTCCAACAGTGATAGACATTTGCAACATTGGTAATATACTGGACATAATTTATATTTTAATCAAGGCAGAAGCTATTTTCATCCAGGTGTTCCATAGCCCAACTAACTACCCAAGTGCAAATACTTCCACCCCAATACAATTGCCATTGACCTACATTTACTTTGACTATTACATGGTAAGCACACTATGATTTACAAAAAAGAAATACTGTCATCCCGAAAACTAACCCTAAACTTAAACCATGACCTAACAGTAACCCCAAACTCAAACCTAAATTTAACCATTCATTGAACCAATCATAGAATCAATCATTGCAACCGTTGAAGCGCGTAGCTATCCATTACACATTCTGTAATTTTTTTGGATGAGTGTAAGTAGACGATTAGCTGCCGTGTGGCTATATACGGGCGCAAATAGCCACTCTGTTTAATCAATTTAATGCCACTCTGGTCAGAAGGTATCAGTCTTTATAAAAAACATGATATTAGGCTGGCACATAAAAAATTAGGTTTGGTTTATTGATTGGGCATTTGGTTGGTATTTGGTTGGCCTACATTGTTTGTCCTGTTTTGTATAAAGTACATATTATCAACTACACCCTCCCATGCCATTCACTTACAAAACAATAACAATGTTTCTTATTGGGCAGGCACCTGTTCATGGCCAGTCAACTGTAAATCTTTTAGTAAGCTAATCAATTTACAATGTTAAGTAATGAGGACTAACCTAATTGAGACAGCCACTTAGATAAATTGCAATGGATTTTGCAGAGCTCTCTACATTACAAGCACCATTTGTCTCTAAATCTTAATCCAAGAGCAAATGTAGAAATTATTTGAGCTACAGCCATGTTGGAGAGAACTAGAGAAGATACTGGATCAATAGAGGTGTATCAAACATCATTGGAATGCCAGTGTTTTACTGGCACAGATATGAAATTCCCACACCAGTAGAAATCAAGTTTTTTCACCTGAAAGAGTTGGCTAGTGCTTACCCATGATGTAGTAGCAACGAGTTCATCAATGGTTCCCATTTTATTCAAAGTATGATAATAACCAACAAACACTTATACTTCAGGTTCAGATCAGCTAAATTAGGGCTACAATTAACTTATTGGTAGTTCTAAGAAAATGTTTGACAATTACTGCTTTAAAACAGCTTACCCATGTTGCAACTACTCGATGGGCATCCAAACCGGTTTGTGAACATGTATTAGCACTCTGCATCATGCAGGCTTCAGAGGTAGAACCTATACATCCAAACCGGTTTGTGAACATGTATTAGCACTCTGCATCATGCAGGCTTCAGAGGTAGAACCTATACATCCAAACCGGTTTGTGAACATGTATTAGCACTCTGCATCATGCAGGCTTCAGAGGTAGAAC
>JACXGM010005848.1:6378-22032 GCA_016801145.1 Umbra pygmaea
TGTGTGTGTGTGTGTGTGTGTGTGTGTGTGTGTGTGTGTGTGTGTGTGTGTGTGTGGCCTGACTGTTTCTGGATGAGGTGGCATTCAGAAGCTAATAGGGTAATCAAAACCGTTTGTTCCACGCAGATTAGATTGGCATTTAAAATAAAGATTGCTATTAATTAGCCCATTGATTAAGACACACTGGTAGTCTAGGCCTCTCTGTCTGTTATTGTCTGCTGCTCTATTACTCTCTCTGTCTCTCTGACTCTTTCTCTCAACATTGTCAATTAGTACGTAATGGGGGAAATGAAAGAGTCATTCTAGAGAGCTGATTCAATCAAGCACTTTAGCCCTGAACAACAGACCTTCAATGAATCCTGCAGGATTCAAATTACAGGGAAATAAAGGCGTGCCGTAACCAGCCCGCACCACGCGCACACACCTGTCCCTCACATACCACAGCTGGGATGGGGTGGGACATAACGGACTAATAGGAACCAGCATTAGACAGACTTCACACACAGACTTCCTGCTTCCTCCCATTTGTCATCACAGAGATTACATCACACACATCCCAGCTGATGGTACGAGGAAATGAACTTCAGAATAGGAAGAGATTCAACGTCATCCTGAACAAGATCACACGGGCCGAGCCAGCCTGCCCACCCACATGCCTGTCTGTCTGTCTGTCTGTACTTGCCAGATCTTTTAAACTTGTTTGACACATGGATAACCACATGCGCAGACACGCATACATTGATGCCAGTGAACTAGCAGGGATGAGCTGGACAGACAGACAGATGGACAGACACAGCCAAGTAAATTACACCTTCACACCACAGTGGAGAAACATAGTAGCTGATGTTCTGTGCCAAATGTGTGTGTGGGGGGGGGGGGGGGGTGCAGGCACGCATGAGTGTGCGCAGGGGTAAAACCGCATGCGTGTCTGTAGCCTTGGTGACCTGGCTCCTGCGTGATGCTCGTCAATACGCCATGCCCTGCCATGCTCCCTCATGTGCCACTAACACACTGAAACAAAGAGCCCCTGGCAGCACCAGCGGGCCAGTTACAGATCCTCACCTCTCTGTTCGTGTTCAATCAAGTCTTGCTGAGGCTCTGTAGGGAGGCCACTTTCAGCTCAAAGTTCAATTTCCCTCCTCCAATAAACATGGCTTCAAAAGAGTAGCTTTAGCTGGAGCTAATGATGCTGGATCCAGGCCAGATAGAAGCTAGACACATAGTGGCAGGATCGCAGCAACTGACTTCCCTCAGTACAGTCATATTGTAAACTTACCCATCAGCCAGTTCAATATGGGGATTCATGAAATAACAGTTTTATGACATGACGTTTGGATTTCAATAACTACTTAATTTGCCTTCCCTCAATTAGACGTGTTAGATCACCCTGCTGAAGGTGAACTTCCTTGCACCCAGGAAAATAAACAAACTGTAGTGCAAAGGCTCTCAAACCTCAGATGGGACCAACAGTAAACTTACAATTTTGTTGTAGCCCTTACCTACCTCTTTATGAAGCAGCCAAGGGCTTTAAAATGAGCTGACAAGCTGACTCCTGTGCGCTAGCTGTGGGTATGTCTAATGCATGGAATTGCTGGGTATCTTCTAGAGAGTTTTGAGAACCACTGTGTGGTGTATTTAGGGATTGAAACATATTTGAACGTTTGTAGATTCCACTTTGAAATTACACAACGCTTTTCCCTTCGGAACTTTTTTGAATCAGCTACAAAAGAGGTCAATAATAACTCACATAACAATTCACAAGTCTTGTCTACCACTCCCTGTGTGGTCTAAAAGGACATTTAGAATCAACTCCTTCTGACTGTCTGTCTCCCTGTACTGTGAATGGTGGCTATGGAGACGGCTGCAGATCACTGATCCAGTCAGCATAACGCATCCAGCCCCAACCTTCCACAGGCCTATGCCTGGTCAGCCCTGACACAAACACACACACACATTAAAACACACAGACACACAACAACACACACACTAAAATCCTCACCGGTCATTAGCAGAGAGGTGGAGCTGGGAAGACATATACAGTAAAAAGTTATATACCGCTGAGCGCCCGATCTCCTCCCAATTACTGGGTCAGTGATTTACCACTCACACTGGACTGGGATTCGCTGTGTGTGTGTGGTGTGGGGGGGGTTACACCACAGCTAGGTGGAGGAGGGGTGAGTCATTGACCTCTGTAAACTGTGACCTTAAAGAGGTCAAGGGTAAAACAGATCACACTGCTTCACTAGGAATTCAATGGCTGTTTGGTGTTCATGATGAACCACTGGAAAACATTAGTTATAATATTTACTTTAGGTTATTGTACTGTATGTGGCCGGGAAGCACAGAACTCAGTCACAAGTTGCAGCCTTATCCCTAGAACATTTAGGGTTCTGGTGATATGTAGGATTATAATTTATAAGGGATGCATTTTGGGACGTGTAGCCAGTTTTCTGGAAAGAAAGTGTGCTGTTGGTGTGACTCAGAGGTCAGGGGTCATAATATTCCCTCTCTCTCTAGGTGAGCAGGTCACCTAACTCATAGTTGCTCTGCTTTTATACACTGCGTTCCAAATTATTATGCAAATTGGATTTTAAGTGTCATAAACATAAAAATAATAAAAATTCAATCAAACTCATGGATGGTATTGTGTCTCTGGGCTCTTTGGATCACTGAAATCAATCTCAGATACCTGTGATAAATAGTTTGCCAGGTGAGCCCAATTAAAGGAATACTACTTAAGAAGGATGTTCCACATTATTAAGCAGGCCACAGGTTTCAATATGGGAAAGAAAAAGGATCTCTCTGCTGAAGAAAAGTGTCAAATAGTGCAATGCCTTGGAAAAGTTATGAAAACATTAGATATTTCATGAAACCTTAAGCGTGATCATCGTACTTTGAAGAGATTTGTGGCTGATTCAAAGCACAAACAGGTTTGTGCAGATAAAGGCATAAGGAGAAAAGTTACTGCCAGAAAAATTCATTTTTCTAATTTGCAAAAAGTCTTGTTTACTGATAAGTGCCATGCAATTAGGGTTGGGCATCGAGAACCGGTTCCAACTTAGAATCGTTTAAAAAATGTAGATTTCAACGGAATCGTTTGGAAAAATTGGTTTTGAATCTGACGATCAATTTTACAATGCGCAAGTTTTGCTTTCTGTAGCAGCCAGCCAGCCACCGTACTGCCAGGGCAGCCAGGCTGTTGTTGTGTTATTCGCCCTGCCACGAAGAACACAAAGCGGCACTCAAAGGTGTGGCTTCATTTTACTTAATTCGGCACAGTGCAACATCTGTGATGTATGTATTTCTTGCATTGGAGGATGCACTACAAATTTAACATTACGCAAATTGCTAACACAAGTAATGTTAGCAAACCTACTGCTGCTAGCGTTCAACTGCAGTGTGGAACTCTGTTCATTTTAGCAGTCAATGGAAAAATAACAGCGGAGAATGTGGAAGAGTGCCACAAACGTTACAGCTTATTTGGTGAAAAAGCTGCACCACTTTGTGTGTTCAGGCCTCCTCTACACCTATTGAACGGGTGTTCTCAACTGCCAGAGACACAATCTGTGCTGAACGTTCGCGCATATTGCCTGAGAAGGCAATGTGACCCATTCCAACTCCAGTTATCAAAGAATCGGAATCGAGAATCGCTAAGAACCGAAATCGAAAGAAATAATTGGAATTGGAATCAAAGTTGTTAAAATCAAAATGATGCCCAACCCAAATGCAACCCTGGATGGTCCAGATGGATGGAGTAGTGGATGGTTGGTGGATGGCCACCATGTCCCAATAAGGCTACGACGTCAGCAATGAGGTGGCGGAGTCATGTTTTGTGGCGGAATCATGGGGAGAGTGCTGGTAGGCCCCTGTAGGGTCCCCGAATCTGTGAAAATGACTTCTGCAAAGTATAAGAAGTTTCCGACTGACCACTTTCTTCCATGGTACCAAAAGAAGAACTGTGCCTTCCGTAGCAAAATCATCTTTGTGCATGACCATCTCATGCTGCAAAGAATACCTCTGTGTCCTTGGCTGTTATGGGCATAAAAGTAGAGAAACTCATGGTGTGGCCCCCATCCTTCCCTGACCTCAACCATTAAGAACCTTTGGAGCATCCTCAAGCAAACGATCTGAGGGTGGGAGGCAGTTTGCATCAAAACAGCAGCTCTGGGAGGCTATTCTGACATCCTGCAAAGAAATTCAAGCAGAAACTCTCCATAAACTCACAAGTTCAATGGATGCAAGAATTGTGAAAGTGATATCAAAGAAGGGGTCCTATGTTAACATGTAACTTACCCTGTTAAGATGTGTTTGTTTGAAATAGCTTTTGATTTCAGTAAATATGACCTCCTAATGCTGAAAATACAACAAATGACAATTTTCAGTTCTTTACCTTATTTTTGCAAAAAAATCTGTTTTCATTGGATGTTTTGTTAAATGAAATTCGACTTTTACCCTAACGGTTGGGGATTTCTACTGACTATCATTTGCATTGACTATTTAGGAAAATCAGTGTAAAATATAATTTGCATGATAATTTGGAAGGCGGTGTAGGTGTGCTTCCCAGCGAGGCAAGCGATGACTGGCAGGACATCTGAGTTCAAACACTAATGATGTCTGAATGCACACACACCCACGCAAATACACAGGTTGTTGGGCTGTTGTCTGGTGTCTTTGCCCTGCCTGGCCTCTCTTTCACTCTGACTGAGTTGTGAAGGTCGGGGCACCTACTCTCGCTCAGTCGGAACTCATCTGTGAAAGCAACAACCTCCCCCGGGGTAGCAAATAGCCTCTGGAGGAATTGCTAGTCACTAACAATCTGTGATTCCAAAAACCTAACGATTGGAGGTAAACTGGATGCCAGGTGAGCGGCAAGCCCTACAATCAGGGCAGTGTGGATTCAGCTTTAGACTCTGGGAACAGAACACAGGATCTGACTTTTTGTGACTGAAAAGTCTTTAATCACAGCTCCCTTACCTTAGACCAGACAATGCTACGCTAATCAAAGCACAACTCCCTAGTCTCTTAGACAAGACCATGTTATGCTAACCTCAGCCCACTTCCCTAGCATATTAGGCTAGATGGTGCTATACCAACCAAAGCCCTCTTCCCTAGACTCTTTGACCAGACAATGCTGAGCTGACTAAATGCAGTGCAAAAGGTATCGGACAGCTCGGCGACATGTGGTCGGATGAACCATGTAAGCCCACTTCACCATCCCGCATCTGTCGAGGGGGGGTGCGAAGCTGTTGGATTAGAGGGGAAAAATAATAATAAACCATGCTACGCTAACATGCTAACCTCAGATCACTTAGACCACCATGTTCAGCCCCTTCCTCAACCACAGTCACCAGCCCAAAATCCTGCCTTTCCACACCCTTCCCCACACTAACCTCTACTCACCCAAGACTGCCACTCCATTTCTCCCTCCCCAGCTCTTTCAAGTGTGCTGAGAGAGAAAGTCACCCTGTGAGGCAGAAGGTTGGTCGGGTGCAGGGGGTGAGGCTGTTGGTTTGCTCCCACCATCCTCAGTCTCTTCTCTCAACACTGTCTCTTTTCCTCGCATATTCTAGAAAGATGGTATAGTAGTTAAAACTGTAAAAAATAAAAATGTACAGTGTTTACACAGATCTTTCACTAAGTGAGACAGGTGATGTCAGTCATCTCCAACGACCCCTGTTTAACAACAATATACCGGTGTTATGCTTCAATGACTCCCAAGTAGCACTCTCTTCCAGAGAGTCCCTGGTCAAAGGTATTTTGCACCAGAGTGAAATTCTGCCTTACACTATTTCTCCCCTTATGACTGTAAACCTTCACTGCCAGTGTAGCGGCAGGTCTTGGAGTTTTGGGTATACTGTGCTGACTGACTCGCCATATCAGTGTCTAAGCCACTGCTTCAGTTGCACATGTACTGCTGCAGTATGGGTTTGAATCCAGACTACTTTTCATTCAGCAAAACACAATCATTCAGTCATTATAAAGCATAACGCAAATACGCTTGTAGGTGCCCTGGAGTCTTCAGTGACCTTGTCAGGATATTTCACATCCCACCTGAAAGGCAGCACCATGGGCAATGGTGTGAATCAGATCTCTTTAAGCCAGAGAGCAATGTGCTTCTGACAGCTTCAAAAACCCTTGCAGCAGAATATAAGGTAAAGGTACTTTATTTGTCACATACACATACATGTAGTGAAATTCATTCTCTACATTTAACCCATCCCTCAAGGGAGCAGTGGGCAGCCATTAACAGCGCCCAGGGACCAACTCCAGATCTAAGCCAGTGGTTTCATCAGGGGCACTGACTGGAGAACCTAACCTGCATGTTTTCAATGGTGGGGAAACCGGAGCCCCCGGAGGAAACCCACACAGGCACGGGGAGAACATGCAAACTCCACACAGAAAGGCCCAGGCCGACCGGTGTTTGAACCCAGAACCTTTTTGCTGTGAGGCCGCAGTGCTATCCACTAGGCCACCATGCCTGTCCTTTTTTATGATAGAGTATCTTGTAACCCCTCCCCCAGGCCATTCATGGACCAACCAGGACAGACCCTGTTTAGCTGCAGAATACAGCCAACAGTGGGATACAGGGCTGCAGGCTGCTGGAGACAGACATGTTATACACAGATTGTTATTCTTTACCACAATGTTCGAGTGTAGAATAATAAGTCCTACAGGATGTTAAGGATGGGGGTGTGTCCTGCTGTCAGGAATGTGGGTGGCATGGAGGATGGATAACTTGCACGCCCCCTGCATGACCAGATGAAAGAAACTAGACGAGACAAAACAGGACTAACAGCCCCCCTACACCAGGAGAAAACCGCCCTGCTTAACAGTACATTAGAAGAACAAACGATCGCCGCAACAGGAGGGCAACAGTAAAACATATAACAGCCCTCAAACATCAATGCTTATTCATCTCAGACAGAGTGTCAAAAATCTGTGTTTTCTACATGGTGAACACAGAGCTGCGTACACAACCCCTGGCTCAGTTGTCCTCTACCCTAACACAGCTGTAAGCTGGGGCTGAAACCACGACGGTTTACCAACTGAGTAACATTACCACTAAGCCCCAAGAAAATTACTGTATATGAAAAGGTGTTTGTTATTTCATAACTTTTAACAGTTAGGCATAGGGGCTAGGTTTAGGGTTAGGATTTAGGCTTAGGGTCAGTCTAAGGGATTAGGTGAGGGTGTTTGACCAGGCAATGCACAGGAGTTAGTGTGGGTGTGTATGTGTGAAAGACAAGGTCTTGGGGATAAATTGCATGCCAGACAGATGGGTATGCATGAGCATTGAGCGGCTCCTATTGATCTCCTCCTCTGTGTTGCCATTTACAGTAGATGTAAACACTATGTTGTGTAGGAGGGTTCCTCAATACAACCTGGCCTGGGTAGCCCAATACATTCTTAACGTCTGAATTACTGAATGAGGATTTACAGTTAGGACAAAGGACTGACTTCCAGCTCTCTACTGCATGTATTAAACACACACACACAGCCAATGCATACACACACATTTTACATTTGGTCCCAAACATTATTCCTATTGAATATCCTGTTTTGTCCAGACCCTAACCTAACCCAAGCCCCAGAAACCTAACCCAAAAGACTTCCTCTAAAATGTAAATACTATTAGTCATTTTATCCTTGCACGCACACACGCACACACGCACACACGGACACACGCACACACAGTATTGCTACAAAAAGTTATTTTCACCTGCTCTACACAGACACACCAGCTGGTAAAGGGAACCTATCTCCTACAATAACTGGACCTTGCCAGCCTCGGGGTAAACGACACCAGGTACCAAGGGCTAATCAACATGTTTTTGTGTAGACATGGGAAGCCCTTATAAGACATGATGTTTTGCCGATCTCTTCCTCTGTTCCCACTTCTGTTCTTGTATCTCTTTAGTTACAGCTCAAACCCCTAGAATTTAGAAACAAAGTAAGAATGATTTGCCTCGCTGCAGACATCTGCTCTTTGAAGGCAAGGCTGTTTGAACAGCTGTCATATCCCACTTCTCATCTCAACATGTTCAGATTAATAACAGCCGGTCTGGGGCTTATCTGATCTGAAATCAGGTACTCCTTCACGTTCCGTTGACTGAGATATGAAAGTTCTAACTGATTGTAGATCAGCCCTGGGCTGAGATGATACTTATGACCCCTAGCGTACTGTTGTGGTCTGGTTACTAGAGGTGACAAAAAAGCCCCACTGTGATTGATATATTAACAAAACAATGTGGTCAGGGTTAGATAAATATAGCCAGGATCACCAAAACCAGCCTGGCTGGACAATAAATGCACATTCAAACTATTTTATGCACCTAGTATACGGTATGTCAGTTTACAGATATAATGTGGATACATATCCACTTGAAAGTGTATGTGAAAGAAAGGATATCAAGATGACAGAGACCTCCTGGAAAAATACTTGTGTGTTTGAGATGTTGTTAAACTGTGGGGCAACAAAACAAAAAAGTTTGTATTTGTATTCCTTGTGTTCTTTTTATTTTTTATTATTAAAATATATACAAAAAATGCCTGTGAACATAACTTTTATGATGTGTTAATGTGTGGGTCATGCATCCTGCATTATTACAGCATCCACATGGCTATCATAGGGCAGTTAAAATTTCCTTACAGCTGTTCTTACATAGCAACAAAGTCCAATTGTTTTCACATAAAAGAGTTTTATTTCTGCAAACTTTGAAATAAGGAATAGGGTTAGGACATTTGTTTAATGTCCCATATGAAACATGGCAATTTTCATTGCATTGTCCCCTTCACTGCTCTGGGGCATTTTGGGTTTATCTTTAGACCAAAAGGTAGAGTGCCCCTATGCCCACCACTACTTAAAACAAAAATTGGTATTCCATCCAGGCAACGAGCGAGACAGCAATGTTAGATGTAAGACTAGTAGAATGCAAGGATAATCAGGTTTTTGCCTTCACTGGGCCTTTAACACTTAGGACTTCGGTCCCAATATGAATGCCTATCATCCAAGAGCAACGGAATGTAAAAAAAAGCTCTAAGTTTGTCTGAACTTAGATCTAATTGGGTAAAGCAGGAAAACCTGTTTTCAAAACACCCATTTGCACCTGTTTGGCATCTCCGTTTACCAGTCTCTCTTAGGAATCGATAGTAGAATTCATGTCAGACAACCTCAACCCAACTCTGTCATTCAAACAGCAGCATGTTGTCAAAACCAGGAAGTTTCACAAAGCCACACAAATACACAAACTATCGAAACTTTTCTTAAGACACGACAAACTCCAGGCCTTGATGTGCAAGAAAAAGTTTATTTAAGGGGATTTGGGACGATATCTCCCCTACTCCCACATTCATTCTCTGCACCCCCCGCCCATAATATTTTCAACTTGGTCTCTTTTTGATCAGCCAAGGATAGTGGGTCCTTTCTCTCTGAGGCCTTTTATCTGTCAGGCATCACCTTGGCGACCGTGTGGGTTTGATTTCCCATCATACCTTGTGCTGGCATGTGAGCCTTCCTCACTGCTCTTTGGAGCTGGAGGCGAGGCAAGGGGAGGCGAGCGTTGTTGTGCCCCCGCGCCGTCGGGCAATTATCGTCTAGCGTAATAAGGAAGGGCTCGCGCCCGTCGCAGTGACTGACACCTCTCCTCCTCATTTGTCAAGAAATCAGATGGCTCACGATGGCGTGGGCGGCCATATTGAGCCGAGCGCTGCATTGCCTCTTGCTTTCTTTCTGTCACCTCGTTATCTCTGACAGGGTGTCACTTGCTCAAACTACCCATCCGATGGCATCCCCAGACACGCTAGTTTTTGTGTCCCGTAATGACAAACACATTCCGTGTTGGTAGCAGTGGTCATTTGTGACCCAAGGACCAGAAACATGGACTGGCGACTGTTTTCAGTCCACTCATGTTGACTGAAGTCTACCAAGACAGTGTAGAATACTTTGCACAACCAGGAAAAGACTTGGTTGAGGATTGTCTGAGAGGAGAAAAGGCAGCCCGTGTAATGATACACACACAGACAAGACATGGACCTGTCTTTCAATGATTTCAAATTGCTCTAACAATAACTCTTGATACTATGGATAAAGAAAATAAAAGCCTGGCGTGAGGAAATGTATGCATTTGTTTCACACTGAAAGTATACTAAAAGGAACATAGATGTTTTATTAGAAGTATATAAAGGGGGACACTCACAGCGCTCCAAGAGGTCCTCAGGACTGGATGATGTCTCTCTGTCTGACAGCAGCCCAGACACAGCAAACAACTTTCTCCCAGAATCCTCAGAGGCCTTGAGCAACCCCGGTGAGCCACAGAGGATACGCCCTCTTCCGAAATCAAACTCCTTCCCCTCCTGGTCAGTGTAGCAGCCCTTGAGCCTCTTAGCAGGGGTGAAGGCTGACTGATAACCCCTGGAATCCCGCTCCTCAGGCGGGGAGAATGGTCGGAACGCTCCCACCCCACTGTGGTTGAGCATGCCCAGGGACGAGCAGTCTAAGTTTGGGGGATGGAACTGGGGGTGGAGGTGGAGCAGGGATGTCGGGAAGTCTCTGGCAGGGAAGGGTCCATGGCCAGAAACAGGCCCCTGGCGGTGGTACATAGAGGCAAACGAGTAAGAGCTGTGGGGGAAGGGGAGATGGAGGTCCTTCTCAGAGATGGGGACTCCAAAGGGTCGCGGGGCCTGGCAGGGGACAGAAGCATCGCGGCCAGACTCGGCAGTGGAGGCTAGCACCATCAGTGCTGGTGAAGCCATCGGGCTGGGCAGGTAGGAGGAGCTGTCCATCTTGAAGGCGGGCCGGTGGAGGTCCATCCAATCCGCGCCTCCCTGTGGAGTGTGGGGACTGGCTAAATGGAAGGGCTTAGTAGTGGTATGTTTTGGAGACTGTTTAGGTCTCCTCGCAGTGAGTCTACTGTCCTCTGCCTAGAGTGTGAAGACAAGACATATTGATATCATTTAAGGGTTTAAGAAAGATATGGGAGACTTAAAACTAAATTGTGATATTCACTTTTACTACTACAAAACTGACACATTTGCATATGGAAAGTTGAATCTGCACACAAAAGAAATCTGTTATTAAAACTTTCTATTAAACGTTTTTTTCTATTATCACGTTTTTAAACTGAGATTTTATAACTAAATTAAAGGTTATATGAAAACACAAACAAAATTAATCAGAATTAACGGTCGTGTAATACATTAAAGGACTGGAAATACAATCTTTCAATTATCCGTTTCATGAAACGATTCTGGAATCTGTACATAAAAATATATTACGATGGTTATATAATTACAGGCTACATTTCTTTCGTAATATCCATTTAAAGCTGAAACTTTGAATATTTACATTCCTTAGTTTCCATGATAGACTAATGTAAAACAACAACCATACATTGCAATATAAATGTAAAAAAGTTAATTACTTGCGAACTGAACAGAAAATAATACAGGACTACATTTCCATGTGTTTCGCATTTAAATATATTGAGATTCAATTATTATCGTTACTAAAAAACGGTATGAAATAACAGCAGTATGGTAACTCTAATAACAGACTATTTTAAAAATCGAATTAGATGTTCAAGAAATATATTAAACGAAAATGTGTGCTTTACGATATTAAACTTTCTGCAATTAGGATATCTAATTTATTGACTTCAAAATAACACCCGAAAAAAATTATTCTTTGATTGAAAATTAAGTGTCCCAATTGATAACGTACACTTACATTGTTGTACATTTTTTGCGTCGGCTCAAAAAAAGTATGTTTAATGCTTTCCGCGTTAAAGCGGACCAGCGTGTCACGTTTGTCTCCCTTTCTCTGAATTTTGAACGACCACTAATTAGAACAATGTTATAACATTCCATAGACCCCTTCAACACACACACACTTATATATATATTCACTTTCGTGTATGTCGGCAAATAAAATTAGAACACAGTTACAGACATTTTGGAGAAAATAGTACTTAACCGAACTGAGTAAAATGCTATAGCCTACAGTATTTATAGTATGTCACATGGAAAAAAGTCAAGCAAAAAAAATCGTTTAGTTCCCTGTAAATCATTTTAAAACTCTGAATCAACTGGGATACTAATCATCAGACTTACATTACGTAAAATTAGAAAGATTGGGCTAAAACGTTAATTTGATAGGTCCAGGAAAATTAGACGTTTAAAAATCATTAAAATTAAGCCTAACATTGAATGCTCGATTTTAAAAAGTTTGAAAGATTTCTAATTGTCATTTAAAATATTACAAGCAGCTTTTTGTGGAACGTGTAGCAGTCTGCAAGAAAAAAGACAACGTAAGCACGTTTTAGACTGATTTAACTTATCAATTATTGCATGCAGGTATCCTAGCCAACAACATCGGTTACCAAAGACAAACACAATAAGTATATTATAATTGGTTATTCAAGACTGAAATAGTTAACAAGGAAAAGTTTTATAGCCAACATATAAGCCTACTTACCTGGTTAGCGGCTGCCTTGAAACTTGGCTAGTGCGAACACCTTTCTTCAAGTTAGGTTGGAGATGGTCGCCACTTTATTAAGTCCGATTGAAACAGAAACGCGTTCAAGAGGGTTGTTTGTTTCCCAATAATTTTAGAGTAATATGTATTCTAGTGTAGCCTTCTTTGTTTGTTGCATCGACAGACCATTAACATTTGAAACATTAAGTTGTACATTTGTGTGGATAAGGCGACACTGACTCTAGCTTTTGTCCAGGGAGTGATGCTGCCTTGACTACTGCTGCCGCTCAGAGGCTTGTCCGCGCTTCAAGTGACGATTCTTCTTTCCCTTATCCCCCAACTCCCACCCAGCCTCTCTCTCTTCTCCGGGGAATGTTCTCCCGGCAGGGGCTGCGGGCACTCTTCAGATTAGAATGGTCACTTTTCGCTCAGGAGGCCAGTATAGTGATACGGAAATGTGATTAATAGTGAAAACTAGTGCATTGCCATTTAAATCTTGATAACAATATGCTTTGATTAAATGTGAGGTGTGATTTTTTTTAAACAAAGCCCAGATGATTAAAGTTTTGTATTGAATGTAGGACCCTTGAAACGTTTAAATTGTAGGTATACATTTTTTATTTTAAATATATTTTTTTATCAGATCAGTTTTTTTTCACTGTCCAATAACTAATAACTACCTGAAATAATTTTTTCTCTGTAAAATACAATACTCAAAACATAATTTTGTTATCAAACCATGAAAAGTAAGGTTTGGAGTGTTCTTGAATGTGAATCTGATTAAAATGTTTGATACAAAACAATTCTAGAAACAGAAAAAGAATATTCTGAAACATGCAAAGTTCTTCAGTCTGAATATTTTCAGTTGTGAACACCTTTTGTGGAATCAAGCATACAAATAATTATTTTTACTGTCACATACAAGTGTTAATAAATTGCAAATGGCAAAAAAATATGTAAACGGGTAATTGAGAATATTTTTTTGTAAAATTCTACCTTACATTTTGCAATGTTAAGTCAGATTAGAAACGGCATGCAATAATGTATAAGGATGACATATCTTATCTGTATAACCTTCTATGACACAGTCTAACACAGTATCATGTTTTCTGAAAATTTTTTAGTTACTGCAGGTTAAGATGGGTTAAGGTAACAAATTACCAGATAAATATATTCTGTTGAAAATTAGAATATATTGTCCTCTAATATATCGCTATACATTCTAGCCTTAGTGCAAACTCTCTTAATAGATAGCAGCTCAGTTGCCAATTTTAGGGTTTTAAAGCACTTTGTTTTAATAGTGCTGGTGAAAGCACCTTTTTTTCAGCCATAACAGCTGTAAATCATATGGGAATAATTATTCTTGTTAAGTTTCCAGGCTACATACCAAATGCTTACTGTTGCAAAGGTAAGGAGTTGTCAACAACACCACTCTTCAAAGTATTCATATCATTTTATGTACCGGTAGACACTAATCAAAAATGAATAATAGGTGTAGCATGGCAGCCCAACAGTCCTTGTTGGAAGGCAACAACCCCTCTCAATAGAGCATTCATGAATCTCCACTAATTTATGGAGCAGCAATCAGATATTCTTTTTTAATGCCTAATGTTCTTGTCATTTATCTTTCTTCCACATTTAAATCTGATTTGTAGCACTTTCAAGAAAGTAAAGTTTTTAGGTTAATTTTTATTTTTTATTACTGAAAAATTGTATTTTAAATTATTTTGTGTTCCCTTAGCTAGTCAAGGTTCTGGTGTACTAATCTAAAGTGACATGTAATGTTTGTGTCTCTGAGTGTCTGACTGTTTGTCCCCTGAGGTCCCAGACAGTAATGAACAGGGATTTGAGTGCCTGAGAGTCAATCTGGAGCGACCTCCCAGACTGGGAATGGAATGGGAGGTTTGGGAATGTCACAACCAGGAAAAGACAGGAGACATTAATTACGGTGCACAACCAGAGGAAGCAGGGAAACAGTTGAAAAGTAAAGAGATGTAATTTACAAATGGTATCTCTAGTTCTAATGTTCTCACATTACTTTGCTTGTGAAGCTAAGAATGGCAGCCTTTCTGTGAGAATATTAAAGTGAACTGTTCACTCTATGTTCTATTGTTTGTTTTATATGTTTACTTTTTTGTGTGTTGCATGTTATGTGATGGTCTACAAAGTTTTAAGGATGTCCTGCCTCTTAAACTGTAAACCTAGGTTACCTATGGGTATCAATAAGGACCCCAACCTGACTGTCTACAAATGACTGTTGTTGGATTTCTGTCCAAGGTTATAAAGTATGTAACACTTTTTCTCATGTGTAGATAGCCATTACTTCAATAATAGGATTTAAGCTAGCTTGCCTATGACATTGTTGAACAGAGTACAGGCCTTCCAGCATTACCTCCTGATTTATTTTTACTTTGGATTTTTTTTAACATCATATTCACATTAAAGTCACAGTTTCTACATAATTGAATGAAGCATTTCATTACAAGGCACCTCCAAATTCCAATTCTGCCTATGGCTAGAAACGACAAGCTAGTAAACCTTGAGACAGACAGACACATTCTTGTTAGCAGCTGGCTTACACCCTTCTGTCCTATTATCCCACACACAGGGATGGACAGGGACCAGTAATACGACTCAATATTTCAAACACCAGCCCGTGTTTTTCCTCAAGACCCCCACACCGGCCCATTAAAATTCCTCTAGGCCCCAATAAAAATACATAATGAAAAATACATTGGATTGACCACCAATTTAAACATGAATGACCAAATCCTCTGGGATTTGGCCAAACTGCCCAATGACCAGTCCCATTCCGCCCATCTATCCCTACAGAACACTGGTGTCTCTGGGTGGTGATGGTTGCCTAGCATGTCCTGCAGGCTGACTCATGTGTTAATGATGTCATTGCCTTTGCCAAGTTATGGCACACTGGCACCGAGCCTTTTAATGTTTTAGCCTGGGGTACTGTACTGACTGGCGCCCTGAATAAATTGCCACCCAGAGCCATGGAATCTGACTGGCCGGTCTTTGCCAGCCAATTACAGACTGCCTGTGTAGTCGAGTATGATGCAATGTGAAGTTGGTTGGACATCTTAATTCATGGCAGGAGTCATTTTGGTTGCCTTTCTGATCGTCTCAGGCTATTTCCCCAATCGGTGAATTGCACTAACCAGTTGTAATGC
>JACXGM010005849.1:6935-34271 GCA_016801145.1 Umbra pygmaea
CACACACACACACACACACACACACACACACACACACACACACACACACACACACACACACACACACACACACACACACACACACACACACACACACACACACACACACACACACACACACACACACACACACACACACACACGATATTTGGTTAGATCAAATGGTAATTTCAGTGTACATCCTGACCCTATATGAACTATCATCCACAGACAAAAGGGCAAACAGAAGATTCCAACTGCTTTAATACAGTCATATGCAAACTTTCAGGCACCCCTGACAATTACCATGACTTTCATTTATAAATAATTGGGTGTTTGAATCATTTCATTTAACAATGAAATGTGCAATATGCATACATTTGGGCACCCTTGTCATTTTGTTGATTTGAATACCTGTAGCTACCTAATACTGATTAATTGGAACACACAATTGTTTTAGTGAGCTCATTCAGCCTTGAACTTCATAGACGGGTGCAGCCAATCATGAGAAAATGTATTTGAGGTGGCCAATTGCAAGTTGTTGATATCTTTGACTCTCCTCTGAAGAGTGGCAACATGGGGGCCTCAAAACAACTCTCAAATGACCTGAAAACAAAGATTGTTCAACATTATGGTTTAGGGGAAGGCTACAAAAAGCGATTGCAGAGATTTAAACTGTCAGTGTCCACTGTGAGGAACATAGTGAGGAAATGGAAGACCACAGGCACAGTTCTTGTTAAGGCCAGAAGTGGCAGGCCAAGTAAAATATCGCAGAGGAAAAGGCAAAGGATGGTGAGAACGGTCAAAAACAGCCCACAGACCACCTCCAAAGACCTACAACATCATCTTGCTACAGATGGTGTCACTGTGCATCGTTGAACAATTCAGCACACTTTGCACAAGGAGAAGCTGTACAGGAGAGTGATGGGAAAGAAGACTTTTCTGCACACATGCAACAGAGTCGCTTGAGGTGCGCAAACACACATTTGGACAAGCCAGCTTCATTTTGGATGAATGCGCTGTGGACTGATGAAACAAAGATGGAGTTACTTTACATAACAAGGGGCGTTTTGCATGGCAGCAAAATAACACAGCGTTCCAAGACAAACACGTGCTACCCACAGTAAAATTTGGTGGAGGTTCCATCATGCTGCAGGGCTGTGTGGCCAGTGCCGGTACTGGGAATCTTGTTAAAGTTGAGGGTTGCATGGATTCCAATCAATATCAACAGATACTTGACAATATTGTTGAGGAATCAGTACAAAGTTGAAGTTATGCCGGGGCTGGATATTTCAACAAGACAACGACCCAAAACACTGCTCAACATCTACTGTGGCATTTATGCAGAGGAACAAGTACAATGTTCTGCAATGGCCATCCCAGTCCACAGACCTGAATATCATTTAAAATCTGTGGGGTGATTTGAAGAGGGCTGTCCATGCTCAGCAACCATCAAACCTAACTAAACTGGAGATGTTTTGCAAGGAGGAATGGTCCAAAATACCTTCATCCAGAATCCAGACACTCATTACAGGCTATAGGAAGTGTCTAGAGGCTGTTATTTCTGCTAAAGGAAGCTCAACTAAATATTGATATGATATTTCGGTTGGGGTGCCCAAATTTATGCACCTGTCTAATTTCATTTTGATGCATATTGCACATTTTCTGTTCATCCAATAAACCTAATTTTACTACTGAAATATTGCTGTGTCCTTCAATTATTTGATCCAAATGAAATTAATGATTTAAACACCCGATTATTTATAAATGAAAATCATGGAAACTGTCAGAGGTGCCTAAACTTTTGCATACAACTGTACCTGTTCCATTTCATAGCAGGGTTAAATAGTAGACAAAAACCATTACTTTGGTTAATATAACCATCAGCTGTTTTCTTTTTTTTTTGCCATATTAGTATTATATTTTTTCATTAGTTATTTTCATATGCATGTTTTCTACAGTTATTGCTGTCAAATAGAACATACAATAGCAAATGAGAAATTATTATATTATATAGCAGTATTTAACATCCCAAAATAATACAAACTTAAAATAAAATGACCAAAATGACCACAAAAATCCACCATTTTTTATCAGTGGTTAAGATTTCACTGCTATTTTGGTCCTTTAACTGTGGGGTTTCCAGAGTGGCCGTACCTTGTCGTCTTTGGGCTCTTTGGACCAGCAGACGTTGCTGATGTTAGGGTAGATGTCTGACCAGCCAGTCTTTGTACAGTTCCTACTGAATTGACCTAATCCAGAAAACAAAAATGTAATAATAACAATAATGATGTACATAGTTACAAACATTCATGTTAATACTGATATAAAGTAATGTAAAAAGTAATAAGGAAAAAAAAAACTTTAGTGATGTACAGTATAGTACGGAATATAAATCGGTATAAACACTGATGAATGGTTATGTAGCGCATAGTCATAAACAATAATATAAATAGAAACTGTGATAAACATTTACATTTGAGTTATTTAGTAGACACTCTTGACCAGAGCGACTTACAGTACGTACAGTACAGGGACATTCACAGTTGAACTGGCAACATCCCAACCACAAATCAGACTGTAAACACGGAGCATCTGACGCCAGTCTGGGTTTTGGGCAGATGCCAGAGGGGCCATGGCTTTGTCACAGTCATGCGGCCCATAGCAACTGTAAACGGCACAGGCCGTATAATTTTCCTCTGCCCACCTTCAAGCGTCAATAGACCCCCCCCCCCACACCAACGGGGCTGCTGGTGGATGGAAGTGTCACGGACATTTTTTGTTGCCAGTCCGTCACTGCCACTGAGTCATCTGATGCCCAAACGATGAGATACAGTAAATGAAATAATGATAAAAACCAATATAAAGTGATAAATAATTATATAAATTGTGATATTCAGGCATGGAAAAAGTCTACAAATATCCAAATCCTAATGGAAATTTGGAAAAAGTGTTTCATGAGAAAGGTGTGCATTTCTTTTCCTGAAATGTGAAAGGAAAAGTAACGAAGTTAGTTTTCCTGGAAAATTAAATATCTTAAATTCCTACTTAAGGTCAGTGTTGAAGATGTTCGGCTTGAATCTATATTTCAACATGCTATTTATCCATTTCCGTAGAACCCCGCACAAACGTACTGTAACACATCACCCTAATCTACCAGAATTTATATTGCATGAAATGTGTTAATATACTTTCTACTGACTTTGAAACTTTGTGCAGAAACTTATTTTTTTTAAAACATCCTGAAACAATGAAAAAACATTCTAAAGTCTTTCCCCTTTAACACATCCAAACATGTTGGCTAATATTTTTTTGCCCAATTTTAGATATTACTATTGAGCATCTGTGTGCCTTGGCTTTGGTGAGAGAACAACTTGTTCTACAACTAATAAGCATTCAAGATTTGCCCTTCTCTGCAGTTCTAATAGATATTCAGGCTGAAGTGTTTAATTATAATAAAAACTTGTTCTGGGTTCAATTAAATATATATCTGTCTGTAACCTGCAAGGTTCATTAATTGTCTTCTGTTTGTGACAATTACTCTGCTGTCTGCTTCATACCATTCACCTTCCCTCAATGAGATGAGCATGGCCTGTGTGAATACACTATATATACTGTATACACTGATCAGACATAACATTATGACCACCTGCCTAATATTGTGTAATATTGTGTAATATTGCTACCAAAACACCAGACCCATATGCAACAAACTGCAAGGCACTGTGTTCTGCCTCACTTATATCAGAACCAGCATTTACCTTTTCAGCATTGTGAGCTATAGTACACTGTAAAAAGTGTATTTCAGTAATAGTAGCATGGTAATATTTTGAGTGAGTCCCATTCATATTTTTGCTTTGGTGATGGTAACCTTCTTTTGTGGATCATATCAACTTGAAATGACACTTTGTTCCTTAACGTACTATTGTCCTTCTAGCGAAAGTGGTTCAATTAGGTTTCTCTCTGTATTGTTCATCTGACTTCATGCATCAACATTTGCCAGAATGCCTTGTTGCATGTTGATTTTCATAATAGTTTGGTTTAATATATTTTATGCTTTGTGGATTCACAAATTGATTACTTTATGTTTAATTAATAGGTAATAATCATCATTTTGAAACATAATACAAATTCTAGTTTTATTGATTGCAACCGTTACTGAAACTATTGTTCCTCTCAATTTTGTTTTGCTAGTCTTGTTCAGTTTTAAAGTACCTTACCAATGCAGTTCTTTTTAATGCAGGTTGTGGGTGATAAAATAGTATATCTTTTCAGGTTGAGTCAAGTTTGTAAAGAAAGCTAACATACTCACTTAAAGCATGTATACAGTCTACAAATGTGACGAATTTACACAAATGCATTTTGTATTTTAACCATAATATTAGTTTGTAAAGAAGCAGTATTTCACTTTTAAAGCAAATAATTGAGTTGGAAAACTTTTTACTTTTTATTGAGTTGATTTGTGTTACTACAAATAATATTTTTACTTTGTGTGAATGTAAAGCTTTGACTTTGGATAAATAAATATTTTAAGTATACATTATAAATCAAAATTAATAATTTAAATCAAATAAGAAATATAGTTTGAGCAAAACTAAAAATATTAGCTGTAACAAATTACAGTATTTTTTTAAGTTGATCTAAAGTATCATTTTTTTCAGTGTAGCTTGTCTGTAGGATCAGACTACAACGGCCAGCCTTCACTCCCCACGTGCATCAATGAGCCTTGGCCACCCATTCTTCTGGAGGTGTTTCTTGTCTGCAGTGGTCAGTACCTATCGAAAGTGGTCCAAGAGAAGAAAAGCAGTAAATCGGCAACAACTTCATGGGCGATTAAGCCACATTGATGCATGTAGGAAACGAGGGTTGGCACGTGTGGTCTGATCCAATACACAAGCTACTGTAGCTTAAATTGCTGAAAAGGTTAATGCAGGGTCTGATAGAAAGGTGTCAGAACACAGTGCATCACAGTTTGTTGCGTATGGGGCTGCTGTTTTGGTGGCAAAAGGGGGACCTACAATACAGGTATAACACAATATAACACCTAGTCAATTACTGTAAACTTCAGGGATAGCGATCTGTCCAGTAAGTATAAGCGACTATGCATCAATGTCACCTGTTTTGGTGCAAATGAAAGTGACACCAGGTGCACTGAAGAGGCAACAACAAGAAAAACCCCAAAAAGGGAATGGTTTTGCAGGTGGTGGCCACAGAAAATTTCTCTTTTTATTCTTCCTGACTGATTCTTCTCCAAGTTTGCATTTGGTGTTTTTATTCTTCACTACTGGTAGCATGAGAGATATATACACTCACCTAAAGGATTATTAGGAACACCCGTTCAATTTCTCCTTAATGCAATGATCTACTCAACCAATCACATGGCAGTTGCTTCAATGCATTTAGGGGTGTGGTCCTGGTCAAGACAATCTCCTGAACTCCAAACTGAATGTCAGAATGGGAAAGGTGATTTAAGCAATTTGGAGCATGGCATGGTTGTTGGTGCCAGACGGGCCAGTCTGAGTATTTCACAATCTGCTCAGTTACTGGGATTTTCACGCACAACCAGTTCTAGGGTTTACAAAGAATGGTGTGAGAAGGGAAAAACATCCAGTATGTGGCAGTCCTGTGGGCAAAAATTCCTTGTTGGTGCTAGAGGTCAGAGGAGAATGGGCCGACTGCTTCAAGCTGATAGAAGGGCAACTTTGACTGAAATAACCACTCGTTACAACCGAGGTATGCAGCAAAGCATTTGTGAAGCCACAACACTGACAACCTTGAGGCGGATGGGCTACAACAACAGAAGACCCCACCGGGTACCACTCATCTCAAATAGGAAAAAGAGGCTACAATTTGCAAGAGCTCACCAAAATTGGACAGTTGAAGACTGGAAAAATGATGAGTCTCGATTTCTGTTGAACATTCAGATGGTAGAGTCATAATGTCTACATTAAGTAGTCTAACGTTGTGAATTTTATAGCTACACTAAAACCGAGATATTTGCTAGAATCCCAAGATTCTAAGCTTTAAGAACATATAAGACTTTTATATATATCCTAAAAAATGAGCGTGGTAGTTGTGTTTCTAGTTGGCATTTCGATTTTTTTTTAAAGAAAAAAAACATTACTGTTTGCGATGTGTGTAGTTGAAACTCGCAGCCATAACGTTGTGAGTTTTACAGCTACACTAAAACCGAGATTTCTACTAGAACCCCAACATTCTAAGCTTTAGGGAGATAAGACTTGTATATATAACCTAACAAAAATGAGGGTGCTAGCCGTGTTTTCCTTTTGCCATTCAATTTAATTTTAGGTACAAAACGGCTAGTTGAGTAAACAAGCTAACAGCTTTTGGTACTGGTTGTTTACGTCACATTATGATTAATAATTATCTCGTTTTCATAGCTATTTTAAAACCGAGATATTTGCTAGAACCCCAACATTCTATGCTTTAAGGACATATGAAACATGTATTTATAACTTAAATATTGCATTTGTGAGCTTTGTTTTTATTCCTTAATGTATTTACTATGAAGTTTTTCTCAAGACGCGTAGCTGACATTAAGTAGTCGTAACGTTGTGAATTTTATAGCTACACTAAAACCGAGATATTTGCTAGAATCCCAAGATTCTAAGCTTTAAGGACATATAAGACATGTATATATAACCCAATAAATGATGGTGTTAGCCTTGTTTCTAGTTTGCCATTCCATTTAATTTGAGGCATATGTGTACAAGGCACGTAGCTCACAATATGAGGGGAAATTATTATTTTTGTTATAGCTACTGTAGAATGGTGACATTTGCTACATTCCTGAGTGTCTAAACTTTCTGTAGATATATAACATGTATATATAACCTAGAAATAGGACTTGTGAACTGTGATTGTTTGGACTTGTGAACCAGTTTTTGGGGGTGGTGGGGGGCAATAATCTCCCGCCGGCGGGATGGTGCTCCCTAAGTAGTTAAGCATCTCCAATCCAGAAATAAATCTAGGATTGGCTTCCTATTCCACAACAAAGCCTCCTTGACCCATGCTGCCAAACACGCCCTGATGAAAATAACCATCCTACTGGTCCTAGACATCAGTGGCATCATCTACAGAACTGCCTCCAACTCCCTCCAGAGAAAATTAGATGCAGTCTAACACAGCACCATCCGGTATGTCACCACTGAAACCTCTATGCACAAGTTGTCTGGCCGTTGTTACACACTTGATGCCTGACCCACTGGTATCAACTCATCTACAAGTCCCTACTATGCAAAACCCCACCATACCTAAATGCACTTCTTACCATTGCCTCACGCACCCATAACCTCCACTCAAGCAGGTACATTTCTCTAGTAACTTCAAAGGCCCATTCCTCCTTTGGCCGCCACTCCTTCCAGTTCCCTCTGCTAACTAATGGAATGAACTATAAAGATCTCTGAAACTTGAAAACACCATCTCCTTCACTGCTTTTAAAGTACAACTGTCAGAGCTTCTGCCCAACCACTTTACCTGCTGACTGTCCTCGCTGTCGCACACTATCTTAGCTCATTTATGCCCAAGTGCCTTAGTTATGCCACATGGTGTATTTGTACACACTCGTCTACACAGTCAGTTATTTATTATATGTTATATGCACAATAATCATTTGCAAAGTTACGCTCAAGTTTTCCCTATTCAATTTTTATTGCTGTGCCACTTTGTATACCAATGACCTACCTTTCTAATTTAGACATTATTTGAACTAAATGTACCGGTACATACTTCTATTGTATATGAGTGAGTATCTGCACTCTGTATTCTTTTTTTTTCCAGGTGTAACTTTATATCATCTTGCACCATTGTGCTTTATCTTGGCCAGGTTGCCATTGCAAATGACAAATTGTTCTCAATTGGACCAACTGGTTAAATAACGTTTAAAAAAAGCCCCAGCCCCCGACGTAAGCACGACGAGGTAAAAGAACGGTTCTAGTGCAGCAAAGACTTGGTGCCGCTCTGGAACAATTTTTCCTGGCTGAAAGCAGGTTCTTTGGCTGTCGAAAAGTGAGGAACTGGCTCAAAATAGGCACAGGCACCGAACTTTTCCTGTTCGTTCTTTGGTGGTAAAGGGGTAATAATACAGTAGAGTGAACCGGCTCTCAGCCAGGAACACTGATTCCAGAGCGTCACCAACTCTTTGCTGGTCTAGAACCATTCTTTTACCACGTCGTGGTTATGTCAGGGGCTGGGGGCGGGATTATTGTGACCAAAAACAAGACGGAAAGTTTGTGAGCGCCATTCTTAAAAACCAGAAAGATAGTACGAAGATTGAAGAAAGATGGATTCAGAAGCGAAACATTGGTCGGTGGAGGAAACTTTTAAATACATCCATCAAATGTCATAATCTGCAATCTTGTCTGGGAACGAAACGTTATGAATACGGGCAGGCTTCTATGTAGGTGCAAACCATTTTTTCCACAACCGATCAGATGATTTGCGCAAAATGACAGCAAGAGGGAAAATTCAAGCTATGCATTTTTCATAAACAGATACGTTTTGTCACGGAAATTTTTCAAATGTATTTTTACAATCTAAATAGACGGCAAACGGTTGCAGATTTTTCGTCATACTTAGCAATAACTGAAATATGTCTAAGCATAGTAAGGCTCTAAAGTTATTGGTTAGTCCCATACATTCTTAGGATTAGCAGAAAAATGTTGGGAACTATTTTGATGTTTGTATATTGTGAGGGCCCAATTGCTAACTACAGCATTATGTGGCAATGTGTGTTATTCAGGTTCTTTAATAAAGCAGAGCAAGAAAAAAAACAGCTTTTTGTTGTTTTTTTATTTATTTGTTTGACTTCACTTAAAGCATACGAAAATCACCACATGTATTATATCTGCCATAGGCATTTCATCACTTTACCTAAAGCAACCAAAGATTACTTTATAGTGTCTTATAAGTGTGCTATAACAAATCATAAGTGATAATAATGCAGTAATGATAAATTGCTGCAATGATTCATACAGAGGATCATTGTAACGCTGTATAAAGCACTATGTTGTACATTATAAGTGATTATGATTATACTTAAAATGCATTATGAATGTTTGTATAGAGGGTTATGAGTATTCATGAGTGTCTATAAATATGCTTATAATGCATTATTACTACATTATGAGTACATTTATAATGCATTATGCATATGGGCGTTAAATAAAGTGTTACCAAAACGTGTTTTTGATTTGATTCTAGCTTTTCCCAAAAGTTAAAACCTACCTTGAACACACTAGAATGACTACCTGGTAATAATCTTAATACCTAAGCTAAATGTTAGGGACTGTTCGTTTTTTATTTAAGGGGCTACAGGAGGTGTTTTGGGATATTTAGTCAAAATAGACTTGACCCTCCCTTCGCCAGCAATATATTTTTCTATGACAAAAGAGGCATGACCCTCCCCAACAATTTAATGATGCCTTCTTTACTGGTATGTGCTTGGCCACTGTTGTTTTACAATTATGACATACATAACTTAACTTCTGCTTTCTCATCTTACAGATCATACTCCACCAAGATAGTGGCCATTTCAGTAGATTTACTCACTAACATTTTAGTGGAAACAATAAATGGCCATGTTTTTAATTCGTCCAGTGCTAAAAACAACAAGATGATCAACAAAAATAGACCGATAAACAAACAACTAGTCTAAGAGTGAACGACTCCAGGGTTTTTGGATTTGATTCTGACTCGGACTCTCTTTGGTGGGAGTAGATTCATTTTTGAGTCAAACGTATTTTTGCCAGTTAAACCGGCCACGCAGGTTAACGAGACACACATTTTCGGAACTAAACTGATGAGGACACACTTCAGACAACAACATAGGCCTATAATTGTTGTATACATAAACATATACTTCTTGCATACATCCAATGCCTGGGCAGTGAGCACCTTTTACCATTTTCTCCACCAACATCAACAAACATACGTAATTAAATGAGGAAAACATAAATATATCCCTTTGGGTAAATGCATTTGTCAAATATTAATATCCAACTCTGGAATAAATGAAGAGGTGTCTTCTAAAACAAATAGAGATGCCTGTTACATGACATTTGAATTAAATGGGAGTTATTTTCTCAATACGTGTTTTTGACTGTGTCTGTTTTTTTAATTAAATTTAATGCCTTTATTGTCATTGCAATTAAGTTAAATGAAATTGTAGAGCCCCTTCAGTCAGGTGCATCAGTATTATAACACAAATATAAAACTCATCTCACAACACATTCACTGCAACCTCACACACACGCACACCCGCCAAGTACATCTCCCCATAGCAAACAGTCACTCATCCTTCCTGCAAGCACATCCTAACCATAAAATAAAAACAACTATAACATGGATCTAAAATATTCTAATATGATAAAGTGCCAAATTACAGTGCAAACTGCATCTAAAAAAGTTTATCTTCATTTGAGCTATTTTTTTCCTTCTGGAAGAAGCTGTTCCTAAATCTACTGGTCCTTGTTTTTAAACATCTGTAACTTCTCCCTGAGGGCAAGAGTTCAAACAGTGGGTGTCCAGGGTAAGAACAATCATGTGTAATACTAGTAGCTTTTAAGAGCAGTCTTGAGTTGGCAATTTCCTCTAGTGAGGGAAGAGGACAGCAGACGATCCTCTGTGCTGTGTTAATTACTCTCTGTATACATTTATTGTCTGCTACAGAGCATCCAGCGTACCACACAGTCTACCAGGATGCTCTCTATGTAGGAACGGTAGAAGAGCACCAACAGCTTCTCAGACAGGTTTTTGTTTTTAGAAGTCTGAGGAACTGCAGGCGTTGTTGTGCCTTCTTTATCACTGCCGTGGTATTATCAGTGCACGTTAATCGGTCCGAACTTACGGTTCCTAAAAATTTCAAGTTGTGAACCCTCTCCACAGAGTCCCCATTGATGAAAAGAAGGAGGGGGTCTGCACTACATTTTCATGTTCTTTTGTTTTCCCGGTGTTGAGAAATAAGTTGTTTTCTGTGCACCATGTCTGTGTACCTCTGCTCTGTAGGCGGACTCATCTTCCCCTGAAATGAGTCTGACAAGTGTGGTGTCATCTGCAAACTTTATGATGGTACTGCTGGTATGGAGTGGATTGCAGTCATAGGTGGACAATGAGTACAACAGAGTAGTCAACACACAGCCCTGAGGGGAGCCGGTGCTGAGAGTGACGGTGGAGGATTTACGGGGATTGAGCTTCACTCTTTGGGGCTGGTTGGTTAAAAAGTCCATAATCCAGTAGCGGATGTGAGAGGAGAGGCCAAGGTTAGACAGCTTTATGATGAGGATGTCTGGGATGACTGTATTAAATGCTGAACGATAGTCTACCAAGAGCATCCTCACATATGTCCCAGTGTGCTCCAGTTGGTTTCAGGCTGTGTGAAGGGCTATAGTGATGGCATCATCCGTCGACCTATTTGCTCTGTAGGCAAACTGGTGAGAATCCAGTGTCGATGGGAGACTGCTTTTGATGTGCTTTAATACCAGCCTCTCAAAGCACTTCATAACTACCGGGGTGAGTGCCACCGGTCTATAGTCATTCAGACTGCTGGGGGAGGGCTTTTTGGGACCAGGATGATGGTGGATGTGTTCAGGCAGGATGGAATGGTGGCTTGGGCAAGGGACAAATTAAGATGTTGGTGAACACAGAGGTAAGCTGGTCAGCACATTCTTTGAGCACTATTCCAAGTACTCTGTCCGGACCAGAAGCCTTGCTTGGGTTCATTGAAGTGAGCACACGCCTCACATCACACCCCAGCACTGTGAGTGGGTAGGTGCTGGAAACAGGTGGAGACCACACCCCCTTTGTTGGACTCTTGACCTCAAAGCGGGCAAAGAAATAGTTTAGTTCCTCTGCTGCCAGCGAGGCATCTGTGTTGGAGTGCGTGGAGTTGCTGCCCTTATCGTTTGTAATGTTCTTTATTCCCTGCCATGCCCTCCTTCGTCATTGTCTGTGAAGTGGTCTTCTGTTTGTCTTCTGTAATCCTGCTTAGCCTCCCTAATGGCCCTTTTCAAGTCAACTCTAACTGAGCTGTACCTGGCTGTAACCCCGGACCTGTATGCAGCATCACAGGCTTTAAGAAGGGTCTGTACTGTGTGGTTCATCCAGGGTTTCTGGTTCGGAAAAACCATGACTTTCTCGTTCACAGTGACTGTGTCACCACAGGCTGTGATGTAAAACATCACAGTTTGGATGTATTAATCCAAGTCCGGTTGTGCAAATATGTCCCACTCAGTGTGCTCAAAGCAGTCTTGTAGCTGTGCTAGATCCCCCTCTGGCCAGGTTTTAATATTCTTTACATCAGGCCTAGCTTGCTTCCTGAGGGGGTTAAATTTATTCATATAATTTATTATTATTCATATTATATTTCATTTCATTTGTTGCTGTGGTTTTTATTAGGGCTGCAACTAACGATTATTTGGATAATTGATTAATCAGTGGATTATGAATCGGATAAACAGACTAACAAATATTTCCATAAATTTACTTTAAAAAAAATTATGTTATTCCAAATTGACAATTTTAACACATAACAGACCTAAATATGTGCTATAAAACATGTGCAAAAATATGCTAATTTCTTTAGTAAGGTGCAAAACATGGTATTTTTTACCTTGCTTAGACAGACCTGAGATGTTAAAATTATTGTGTCTACAAAACAATGATAGAATCAGTTTTTATAGAACATAGTTGTAAATAACCGTAGTCCTAAAAACGAGATAGGCCTATTGAATAGTAAATTTCTTGCTTTATGTATTTTGCCTGTTTAAGCTTATTTTGACTTATTTACTTTTTTGAATTTAGTATGACTTTTATTTTGAAACAGACTTTGGAATTTCCACTGTGCGCAACAGTAGGGAAAACGATAAATGTAAATCACAGTTTAACAAATTAGCATCCTCCGAAGAAGTACAAGGTTAGCATATGTTGTAATACTGTAATAGTAAGATCCGATTTGTGTTTTAAATTAGTTTTGCACTATAACTCTTTCTGTTTGTTCACTTAAGCACTAACGGGTAGTGTTAAATGAGCTTGCTAGATAAACGTTAGCTCTACTGCGTCTGTTCTACTACAAACATTAATTAGCCAGCTAGTTAAATACACTTGTCTTGCAATGTTGAATTGGATTGGATTTGATTTAATGCTGGATAGCGACCAAAGAACGGCTATTTCATAAATAAGTATTACCTGCTGTGGGAGGAAATATTCCTCTTTAAAAACGCAAAGCATGCTAATATTATGTAGTAACTTACCCTGCTGTTGAGTCCCCTTCGCTTATCGCTCCAACCTGTCTTTTTTTCAGGTGCTACCTCATTACGGTCATGCTCGAGCCATTCCATTTATGTATTACAGAGTTTGCACGTAAAACTTTTTTGTTCTGCCATAATATCGAAGATTTCGGTCAGACAGTTTAAAATGTTTTTCTTTCTTAAAGTGACGTAGCTCCACCACACGGCGAACAGCCACATAGACCCAACGAATCTATAATGAAATTTGTTGCCAACAATTTTAATAACCGATTTTTATCGATGTCATCGATTCGTTGTTGCAGCCCTAGTTTTTATATTGCTGTATCACTGGGCACCAGTGTAAAAGAGTCACTGCTATTCACCTAACCAGAATTCCCTACAGAAATAGAATTGTATCAGGCTTTCAATTTGCGGAGTAGCAATAATTAGCCCTTCAGCCCATCTGCACATCTGTGAGCAAGATTTGACAAAGAAAGGTTTAGTGTGATGAATGATAACTATATTTCATATAGCCAGCAGAGTATGTGAGCGGAGCGGGGGCAAGGAGCGGAGCAGATCAGTCAGTGCACATACCTCTGTTTTTTCCGGTAAAGTGCACACTAGTCGATTGTCGAACTCATACAATCCAACATTCCAAAATGTAGCTTTTCTACCAAAAAACGATATGCTGTGGTTATGTCCATAGACTACAGTATGTAGCAACATTAATCAACCATATCCTGACACCACGCCTGCACAGCTCCAACAGTACAAGAGTTATTGTGCATGTGCATTGGAAACTAAGCAACAGTGGAGACTCCCGCGAAATCAGAGAGGACGTGGAATAGCATACAGATGGAGTTTAGAGTTAGATCAGGAGGAATTTCAGAAAATGGTTCGAGTGTGTGCCTTTCCAAATTGCAGGAACCAAATGAAGAGATATTTGTGCTTGAGCTTTCACCGGCTACCCCTTTGCAACTGGGAGATTTTACAGTTTTGGCTGATTGCACTTCAGCGTGATGTGCAAACTCCTTTGGGAACATATTGGACAATTGGATTGTATGAGTTTGACAATCGACTAGTGTGGAAAAAACAGAGGTATGTGCACTGCTGATTTATCACAACTTATTTGCATTTCTTTCAAATCTACTGCAGTCAGATTCGCTATGTTCACTATGAAGGAATCACTGCACATGGCTATGCACTTGTAATGAGATTTCAAACATGTAAAGAGGCTAAAAGCATGTTTTAAAACTTGCCCCGTTGCAGTATAATGTTTGTAAACAGGAGCAGGAGGATAACACGGTGTATGCAACACAGATTGTTTGAGTTTGTCTCACTACTGACAGCAATCCAAATTTCCTAATAACACAGCTATGTGATGAAATCGCTCAGAATTCTCCTTTAACTCACCCATATGTGTTCATCTATTATATAAGACCATGTCTAGTATGATCCTGGACAAACAGTGGTAGAGGAGCCTAGTGGCTGATGTAATGGCTGTATGTTTACCGTGTCGTCCAAACAGGTGTATGATAGCAGGGGGGCAGGGGTTAGTCACCACGTCCCCTTCTGCTGCTGGGGCCCAACAGGTGAAGTTGTCCCACAGTCCAGCACAGCCTACACAAACACAGGTGCACACACACACCATGGGAAAGTACAGACATGGTCAATGGGGGTATGTGACACTGCAAACTGTCCACCTTTTTTGCTAGTAGGCTTGGTGTGTTCGATCTATACCAGATGCAGTGGGGTTAGTTTAAGGTTTAAATATTACCAGTTAGGGATAGGCTTAGTTGTTACGGCTAGGTTAGTCTTGGGCATAAAGTTAGGTTATTGTGGTAAAGGTTAGATTTAGGGCTCAGAAATCGCGACAGTGGATTTTGGGGTTTCTGGATCCCCATAGTGATAGAAAAAGAAAATGTGTGTGTGTGTTTGTGTATGTGAGTGTGTATGTGTGCGTTCGTGTGTGTCTACCTGTTGGCTCCAAGTGTTGTTTCTCCAGCTGCTCACGACATTCGTGCTCTGCTCTCTGCATCTCCCAAAAGAAGTGACATGAGGGATTTCTCCCGCTGACTTCCTGGAAATAGAGGATAGTAGAAAGTCAATCAACAGATGTGTCTCGACAGAATTCACTGCCTCCACTACATAACTCCTATAGACAGTCAAGACTAGAACTTCTGGAATGCTCCACTAATGGTGGAAAGACAGTGAGGACTACAGAGAGATGTGTGTAGAGATGCCTGATATAGACAAGAAGGTCAGAGAATAATGAGTGCTAGAGGAAGATAATTGAATGTGTAAACCCATTCAACACAGATTGAGATCAATGAACCCAATGTGAGGTCTATCATTCCATTTACTCAAATCCCGACATTAATATGAACCCATCTTCCTCAAATAAGGGGCACCGGCCTCTGTTGGTGCATACTGTCACCACAGGCAACAGGAACACCCAAATAAACACACAGACAGACAGAGACAGACAGAGACAGACAGAGACAGACAGAGACAGACAGAGACAGACAGAGACAGACAGAGACAGACAGAGACAGAGACACAAACACACAGTCCATTTTGTTTTCTTTTGACGTGCAGGCTTTGTGTAGGATACTCACTCACAGTCCAACTTTAAAGTGTATGCTGTTTATACTTGCGTTGTGTCTTGTGTGTGTTAGTGTGTATATGTGTATGTGTCCACATGAATGTTTAGCTCAGCTGGGTTCTGTTAAGTATATATGCTGAAATAGAGCTTTGTTTGGCCAACGTTTAGGACTGTTCTGATACTGCCACACCCTTCCGTCTACAGCCCATTCCCTGATTCGTGCCCATCCTGTTGGACATGAATACTTCAGCTGTCATCAAGTCATCAAGTCATTTGTGTGGTTAAGAAAGACTTATTGTGATGATTGTGAAGCAGTAGAGAAGCCCTCAGACACAAACCCTACAACAAACACACACAGGAATTGAAAACTGAAACCCGGCTACAATAATATCTGATAAAAATCTCATTAATCAATAGATGTTATGAAGGATTCAAAAACATACTAAGACTACGCTACATTTTTGGTGAAAATCCTACACAATGCTGACACACTAGTACACAAATGCAATAAGAAAAACTCAGAAAAATGTTTGTGAACCCTGGCTCCTAAAATAAATTCTGATCTTCAATCTAGTCACAACAATAGACAAACACTGTGCGATTTATGTATACTGTACATTGGTCAAACATTAAAAGCATAGGCTTGAAAAAGTATGTGAACCTTTAGAGGAATTTTTTCAAAGTCAGGCGTCCCAATCAATGAGACAACATTCAGGGTTGAGTTAAAGGTGGCTTAACATATAAAAAACACCAAGTTTGGTTGACCACAAAGTCTGCCATTGAAAACAGACACCCGATGAAGTGAAATTATGATTCAGTCAAAAGGAAACCCTCAAGAGGACAGTTAAGGCCAATGATGTTAAAAATACAGAATAATAATTCCCAAAGACTCTGGTCTCCATCAGTCTAGAGTCAGACAGATTAGGAACAAATGGAGAAATATCGGAGACTGCTGCTTTGCCTCAGATTGAGTTCCCAGCAAAGATCACAGCAAGGGCACACTTTATATTGGTCAAGGAGGCAACAAATAACTCCAACAGCTAAGGATCAGCAGGCATTTTCTAGCACTTTCTCACATCTGTGTCTATGAGTCCACAATAGGAGAGTCACTATAAACAAGAGCAAGATAAACACAATGCTATGTTTGGAGGAAAAAAACGACTGCATACCAACACCGAAACCTCAACTTAATCATGAAGAGAGCACGGTGGGTAGAGAGAGCACGGTGGAGAGAGCACGGTGGGTAGAGAGAGCACGGTGGGTAGAGAGAGCACGGTGGGTAGAGAGAGCACGGTGGGTAGAGAGAGCACGGTGGGTAGAGAGAGCACGGTGGGTAGAGAGAGCACGGTGGGTAGAGAGAGCACGGTGGGTAGAGAGAGCACGGTGGGTAGAGAGAGCACGGTAGAGAGAGCACGGTAGAGAGAGCACGGTAGAGGTGCTTAGCTACCTGAGGGCCTGGACGGCTTGCCAAATATATGATAAAACATTTATTCAATCTTGTATCAGGAAATTCTGTAGGTAACAGTACATCACCTGAACATAACAGTACATCACCTGAAGCTTGAAATAGATTGGGTCTTGCAGCATGACACTAAACACTAAAGCAAACCTATAACAATATGTCTTACACAGAAGGTAATTCACATATTGGAATGGCCAACTCAAAGCACTGACCTCAGTCCTGTTGAAATGCTGTGGAATTACCTGTATTGGTAATGTACTGTATAACACGAAAGGTGGGCCCCAGTTTAACCACACATATACTCTTAATCCTTTTCCTGTAGCTGTACCCACTATTTAATCAGATTGTATGCCAAAAGATACAAATATTGAAACATTATGTAATTTAAACAACTCCAATATTAGGTAGAACAGTTTTAAGATCATAAAAAATCATGTCTATAAAAATGTGGCAAACTATCACAAGTAATACACAGTGTGAAAACTAAAGGTCTAATATATTAAGGAGAAAAACATTTATGAAAATTAGTTTTTCCAAATGTAGCCAATTGTCAAATAAACACAGTCTAGTCAACACCTCTCCACAATTCTCAAAAATGGATGGCAATAAATCTCGTATTGAATTATACTTTTCAAGTCATAAAATAAACATTCACATACAGACAACCATACGATCATCATTAAAGTGTTTGGCAGATAATGATGAGCAGTAACGGTCATTCAATCAGACAAACATATGGATAATCATTTGCAATGTTCACGCAGGAGTAAGATATAATCAACTCACTTTGACAAAATACACAAAAAAGCAAAAATAAGGATATCCTTTCAATTAAAGTAGTAAGGCTATTAAACATCGATGGAATAAAATAAATGGATGACATAAAATAATATTTTATAGCCTAGTGTATAGCATACTCACCGTATGTAAAAAGACCGCAACGAGAAGCAGACTGACATGCGACCGCTTCATTGTTGCAGGCAGCGCACGAGCTACTACTCCGATAAGTCCCTAGGGCACCATGGGGTCATGGAACCCAAGTTAGCAGGTCCATCTTAATGCGGAGCACTAAGATAGTCTTATTTCACACAGAGTAATAATATTAATAAAAAATCAATAAAACATCAGACAGCAATGAAATAACACCCAAACTACTCATCACTTTCTTGGAGTAGTTAAAAACAACAAGTCCGTTGATGTCAGTTAAAGTCGTTAAATATGTTATTCTTCTTGCGGTGACGGAATTCAATCAAATGTTGTTGTCTTTTGGCCTAGTATAACCCGGCCCCAAAACAACAAACACAGTGGAAAGATGGAGAGGCTGGAGATTGAGAAAGCTTTGAGGGTAACTATCAAAATACAGGCGGAGGTCCTGTAACAGCATGTATTTCCCCCTTCACTTAATGCCACTGCCTTGCGCGCTACCCTGTAGCGGTGCAGTGCGCGCTTCTAAAAGCGGAAATTACTTACGGTGAGTTACAGAAACGAGACAGAAAGCATAGCTAATTCATAAATATAGTACACATTGGGAAAAATTTGAAATTGTATTTTATGTAACCTTTTGGCAGTGCACATGCTTCCAAGAAAGTTGAGCCACTAGAACAAATGGCTGAAATACACGAAATGAAATGAGTTGCTCCTGTTTTTTGTTATCGTCATTGATTATTTAGGCAAATCATTATTGGGATTTACTTCTGTGTTTCAGAGATTACTAGAGAGAAACCTAACAGTGTACCCATCCCAACTCACTCATCCATCCCGGGAAGGTCTGTGCCAATTTGTGCCACTTCATACAGGACTTGCAGGCATAATCGGAATGCCTCAACCAGGACATAAACCCTGGCCACTGTGACATAACTGTGCTGCAAGGCAGCGACATGCTATGCAAAGTCCTCACTATGGGTTTATTATTTATCTGGGATCTCCAACCATGGTCCTGGAGAACTAATGTCCTGATAGTTTTCACACCAACCCTAATTTAGCACAACTGATTCTATAGTAGCTGATTGATCATCTGAATTAGGCTACGATATGTGCACCTACCAGATGTACTGTAGCTCCAGAAGTAGGGTTGGTGAAGTCTGTTATAGATACTTTTAAGTTTAGGTGCTGTAGCCTCCTACTTGTGGGTCAAGTCTTCCATGTTGGACTAGCAGTATATAAGTATCAGACCATCTTGGCAACACGTGCTTGGAGGAGACAAGGTCAAACTCCACCAGCTTTTAGCACCCCCACAGTGCCCTCTAGTGGCCTTCCTGAGCTATATCATACAATAATGCTTGTGGCCTTAGGAACCTGATTGTTAAAAGAGCACTGTAATATTCCAGACTGAACATTAGATAATTGTAGCAAAATGATGTTTCATTATATTATAGATACAGTATGTCCTATCATAAGTAATCATCATGTAAAGAGAAGAGTAGGACAGAAAGGGGAGGAGTGATGGAGAGAAAATAGAGGAAAGAAGAGTGGATTAGAAAAAGAACAAAGCAAGAGGGTTGAGAGATCAGGATGGAATGAAAGCGAATAAGAGGAAATTCCAGCGGTAAACTCATCCCAGCTGTGTTCTGTCGTCCTCACAGATCATTCAGTCATTTACAAGATTAATGTTGTAATGAGTGTTGTCTTTATACCATAACAACATTCACATGGCCCAGAGAGGAAAGTCACGTTTCATCCATGCCTTTAACATGTCCTTCTTCCTAAAAAGGTTGTATTATAGTGAGATCGCAATATGTCTTTTAATAATTTTCACCTGTCTAAAAATGTCGGTACTGAATAAATCTGGACAGGATCAGGGCAACGACCGGATATTAGAACAAAGCCAGAGAGTAATAAAGATATTGGGTTTTATGACCAAGGCAAATCCTTTCCAAAGAAGTCCTTGGATGGTTCATCGGAACAACCTGAAAGAGACATTTACAAGTTTGTCATTATACATGAGGGAGAGTGGAGGACAGAGGCAAGAGTGGAAGTCTCTAATCGTATAAAGTTGGAAGGAATAAATTCAAACCCAACATAGCAATGTTTATGTAGTTCCTTTATTTACAGATCCATGCCAACATACAATTAATTGAAAAGTGGAATCTTACCTGTGAGGAGGGTTGCCTGGTAGTAGTGGCAAGTCCTTAACACCCTGGAGCATTCTGGAAGTTCATTGGCTGAATTATACATACTAAATACTGTATGTCAAACAACTACTGTACTGATCTCTGCTTTAAAAGCTCATATTGTATTGACTCATCCTTTACATTTGTTTAGCCAAAGCATACATAAAAGAAAACACACTTGGTCACCGTCATTTGGATGTTTCCTAATGATGTCTGTCTCATTTCTCTTATTGGTGAAGTACACATTCACTGATAAATCTGGAACAGTTTATTAAAGGAAAAGTGAGCATTTGAGCCTTATTTGGACAAAAGTAGAGGTTTATCTTCCCAGTGTGTGTGTCTATTTAAAAATGTGTGCATCTGCACATTAGTACCAACATATCACACACACACGGCTTCCTGTTATGACATGATTATGTAAATATGTGAACCCAGTGATGCTTTTACAGATGGATTATTTGTGCCTTGCTGTGAGGAGGAATGGTGGAACTCTGAACAGCTTTTACCCCATTCCAACTTGTCCGCTAGAGAGACCCATTGGTGTTCTCTAGACATACTGGAGAACTAGAATGACGATATTCCACTGGACTGAACCAAGGACAGTATAACCCTTTACCATGTTAATGCTTTAGGTTAGGAAGACGGATGCAAACTGATCCTAGAACTCGTGGCACTATTCAAAGCATGACAATAATAGAACACAAGATGCAGCTTAACCAATCAAAGCACTTTATTGCACTGTATAGTGTGACTTTGAGCCAATGGCAGGCTCTTATAAAAGTGTCATTTTAATCTTTTCATCATGTGTACAAAACAGCCACACACACCTGTACCGTACAAAATCAACACTATTTACACACAATATACACACGCACGCACGCACGCACGCACACACACACACACAGACACACACACCATGCAGTCTCACACAGCCCTGGTGTATCTGGACAACATGACCTCTGCTCCCACACTGACGGGCTGACATCACTGTTCTCTAATACAAAATAACAAACAAATAAATATGCGTCATGATATGCATGTCTTTCATACTAGACATTACATTATAGCTCTCTGAGACAAAAGTGCCTGATAACAAATGAAAATGTGCTGTGAATATGATGATAAAACAACTCAGGAGCTGAATGTAAACAAAGCATAAGGCGCATTATAATGACGTTTTTCACAGAAAAGTTAGAACTTATAATACTCTCATACGATGCCATATGACAGATATATACATTTAATCTAAACTCTGTCTCTTGGTTTTAACACCTCCCTGCATTCCAAATGACACCCTGATCCCTATCTTACTTGATCAAGGTCCTAAAGTAGTGCATTAAAGAGGGATCTATTTAGAATGCAACTTGTCTTTATTCCCAAACTGGGCTTTTTCCACTGCTACTTACTGGCCTCTCAGATAAGCAGTATCACATATTACAACGTGGTACAGGAACAATCGTATTCTTCAAACAGTTTCACTTGGCAAGGCCTTTACGATGGCATTTAGGAGTCTATTAGTAAACTAATTGTCATAGACAAATGTGATTCTTATAACAGTGCACTGTATCACACATGCACGCACACAGACACACACACACACACACACACACACAGACACACACACACACACACACACACACACAGACACACACACACACAGACATGGTGCGGGTGGAGAGAGCAGTATTACAAGGCTAGTCCTCTGTGTGTTTTCATTTTCTCTCCATATAGATCATTATGTTTATGTACAGTATTTATATTTTTACACTATTTTGAACAATATACTTTTATAATTTTATTTTGAATGTCCTACTTCATCAAGAAAACAGATATGTTCAGAGATGCTCTCTCTCTCCTAACCTCCTAACGTTAAGTAGCGGTGCCGTTGGTTCTGTCCATCAATACACAGTGTTCCTCCAAGGTTCTGTACAGTGACGTCCTGCCTGGGTGTCAGGTCTAACCGGTGGTGAAGAAACATCCATACCTCCACCACATCACAACTAAAGGAACTGGCGCCACACTGTATGCAGACCATATGCAGATTCAAAAAATACAGTACATCTTGATTTGAAATTAACAACACTGGCGACATACATGTACATTTGCATACACACACATGCTAACACACACACACACACACACGCTCACAACCCCCCCCACACACAGCATGGATTAGCCTGGCGTGTTACATGTTGTAAGCCACGTAGATGGGGTCTAGCTGGTCCTGTAGAAAGCCATCTCGAAGGTGCATACGCTGCTTCTCCCCGCGAGAGTTGATGGGGATCACCCCAATGTCCGTTACCACGACTACTCCCACGATGAGGTAATGCTCCTCCAGCACGGCCTTGGTCACCATGGGAACCAGGTCCAGGGCTTCCTGCTCCGAGCCTTCTAGTTCTACCACGACCACCAGGAGGTTGGTCCAGGGAAACACGGCACTGTTGGACACACACACACACACACACACACACACAAAGTCAGTGTGTTCTACAGCATGTCTACCGGCGGTCCTATGAGGCAGGCGGTGTGAGGACGCACCACTCCATGATGCTCTTGTGGGTCCTGATGACGGACGTCTCGATGTCGATGGGGTGGTACCTCATTCCCCTCAGCTCCATGGCCTCCTCCAGAGCCCCCACCACATACAGTGCGTCATGTCTCTCTGGAGGATGACAGAGAGAGTGTGTGTCTGTGTTTACAGGTGTGTGTATCTGTGTACAGTACATACACCGCATTCAAAATTATTATGTAAATTTGAATTAGGTGTCAAACATTAAATATTTTGTTTTTCAATCAAACTCATGGATGGTATTGCGTCTCCAAGCTCTTTGATTCCAGTGATCCAATCTCAGACACCTGTGATATTTAGTTTGCCAGGTGAGCCCAATTAAAGGACATCTACTTAACCTGTTAGGGATCAACCTCTCATTGTCAAATTCTGCCTAAATAAACATACCCAAAGTTAACCTCTTGTTACACTGGACCTAAAGCAAGGCAAAACATATGGTTGATCATTTTTAAAAGGAAGGACTTTTTTTGGATATGTAAAATGTATTTAAAATAAATGTACACAGTGAATATGGCACAAGATGAAATAAAGAAAATGCATAATTATTGAGCCTTACGAGGTTAAGAAGGATGTTCCACATTATTAAGCAGGTCACAGGTTTCAAGCAATACAGGAAAGAAAAATGATCTCTCTGCTGCAGAAAATCGTCAAATAGTGCAATGCCTTGGACAAGGTATGAAAACATTAGATATTTCATGAACTTAAGCGTGATCATCGTACCTTGAAGAGATTTGTGGCTGATTCAAAGCCCAGACAGGTTCATGCAGATAAAGGCATAATGAGGAGGGTTACTGCCAGACAAATTTATCGGATTAAGAGAGCAGCTGCTAAAATTCCATTACAAAGCAGCAAACAGGTATTTGAAGCTGCTGGTGCCTCTGGAGTCCCGCGAACCTCAAGGTGTAGGGTCCTCCAGAGGCTTGTGCATAAACCTACTATTGGGCCACCCCTAACCAATGCTCACAAGCAGAAACGGTTGCAGTGGGCCCAGAAATACATGAAGACTAATTTTCAAACAGTTTTGTTTTCTGATGAATGCAACCCTGGATGGTCCAGATGGATGGATTAGTGGATGGTTGGTGGATGGCCACCATGTCCCAATAAAGCTGTGACATCAGCAAGGAGGTTGCAGAGTCATGTTTTGGGCTGAAATCATAGGAAGAGAGCTGGTAGGCCCCTTTAGGGTCCCTGAAGGTCTGAAAATGACCATGGCAAAGTATATAGAGTTTCTGACTTTCTTCCATGGTACAAAAAGAACCGTGCCTTCGGTGGCAAAATCATCTTCATGATTACCTCTGTGAGTTTGGCTGCTATGGGCATAAAAGGAGAGAAACTCCTCCCCTGACCTCAACCCTATTGAGAACCTTTGGAGCATCCTCAAGAAAAATATCTATGAGGGTAGGAGGCAGTTTGTATCAAAACAGCAGCTCTGGGAGGCTATTCTGACATCATGCAAAGAAATTCAATCAGAAACTCTCCCAAAACTCACAAGTTCAATAGATGCAAGAATTGTGAAGGTGATATCAAATAAGGGGTCCTATATTAACATGTAACTTGCCCTGTTAAGATGTGTTTGATTTCAGTAAATATGCCCTCTTAATGCTGCAAATTCAATAAAATTAAAATTTTTAGTTCATTTTACATCTTTGACGTTCAGTCAACTCTCTCACTCAGGGAGAACAGGGTAGAGCTAGCGCGAGTGCAACATCAACTGGAGACAAAATGTCTGTGCAAATTAACGCTTTTGTATACAACTTTGTAAAATAATGACCATTTGCGTGAAAAACGAATGATCTTCCACAAAAAAAGCCTAAAATCTTGAAGCCCAACTGCTTTTGGTATATAAAATAAACATTTTGCATAATAATAGTCAGTTGAATTGTTTAAAATGTATTAAATACATCCAACTAAATGCAGACTTCTTTTTGTAAATTCACACTTTGCTCTGTCTGAAATTATTTTCTCATTCAGGGAGAATATCAGATTAAGAATATATAATTGATAGACCGATGGTATGTTGTGTTTAGAAACTATTGAAGAATGGATTTAGAAAAAGACTGCATTTTTTAACATCATGAATGTGCTGTCTCACTAGCACTGGGCTGGAAAGATGCACGTGATCTGGTTCTTCTTTCAGATTGGCATAGAACTCACACACAATTGACATTTATCCTACAAAATTTATATTTTATGTACCAAAAGCAGTTGGGCTTCACGATTTTGGGGTTTTTCTTTGTGAAAGAACATTTGTTTTTCACGCAAATGGTCATTATTTCACAAAGTTGTATTCAAACACATTCATCTGCACAGACCCTTTGTCTCCAGTTGACAGTGTACTCGCGCTAGCTCTACCCTGTTCTCCTTGAGTGAGAGAGCAGACTTATGAGCCAGAACATTAAATCATTACCTTAAACAATTTAGGAATACAGACAAATTATAGAATTTTGTTGTGTTCCCCTTTAAGTTTTGTCTTCAGCAAGTGAAATGCTTGCTCGATCAGGTAGAGATCAGGTGATTGGCTTGGCCATTGCAGAAAATTCCACTTCTTTGCCTTAAAAATTCCTGGGTTGCTTTCTCAGTATATTTTAAATACCATACTAAGTGTATAGTGAAGCGCCATACAATCAACTTTGCCTAATTAGACTGAATCTGAGCAAACAATATATCACTATCACTGTTTTACAGGTAATGTGGTATGCTTCAGATCATGAGCCGTTCCAAGCCTTCTCCATACATTTTTTATTCCCAACATTCTGGTACAGGTTGATCTTAGTTTTATCTGGTCAAAGAATGCTGTTATAGAACTGTTCTGGTTTTTATAGATGCAGTCTAATCTGGCCTTTCTAGTCTTGAGACTTATGAATGGTTTGCACCCTCTGTATAGACTTGTAAAATGATATACCTACCTCCAAGAGAGTGTTCTTCACTTGGCTGGATGTTGTGAAAGGGTAAATATTTACCATGGAAAGGATCCTACAATCATCCACCAATGTTGTCTTTTGTGGATCTTCAGGCCTTATTGTGTTGCAGAGCTCACCAGTGTGTTTTCTTTCTCAAGCTGGATTCACACCAGGTCCGGCAAACATGTTACATTGCGGCGGAAATCCATTCACTTCAATAGAAAGCAATGCGCACCGCTGCGGCAAATCTACCAGAACCGGCAAAATGTGGATGCGGTGCGGCGGGTGTGTCGCAAGAGTTGAAATAATCCAACTTTTGCAGTGCTTTGCCGTACGGTGCCAGATCCTGAAGTTGATTTACCTCAGAGAAAGAGCTAATATGTCGCTTTCATCTATGGGTGTGTGAGATTGCAAGACAAGCTTTGACAGCTCAGTAGATAGTTTTCGTATTGTCAATGAATACTAAACTGAAAACAGCTCCTGTCAGTCGCCTTGCTGGAGATGGACAGTTGTATGCAATGTTGCCCACCATCTCGTAAATGCGGAAGATTGATTACGATGTTGATTGCAGTGTACAAGTGTGTCTGCACACAGGATTTTTTGCTGTGTCTCGTGTGAATCCAGCTTCAGAATGTACCAAACTATTGATATGGCTACTCCTAATGTTCCTGCTTTCTCTCTGATGGATTATATATATTTTCGCAGCTTAAGAAAGGCCTGTTTCACTTGCATTTAGAGCTCCTTAGATCACATGTTGTGACTTCACAGCAACCGCTTCCAAATGTGAATGCCACACCTGGAATCAACTCCAGACATTTTACCTGCTTAATTAATGAGGAAATAATGAAGGAATAGCCCACACCTGTCCAGGAAAACTTTTGAGTCAATTGTCTAATAAATTTTGGTCCCTTGAAAAAGAGGTGGCTACATATTCAAAGATCGACACCTTTTGACTGGCAAAATTGCAGCCAGCAGAAACACAAACTGCTAAGGTGAGCTGTACAAAACCTTTCTTTGTAGTAAACTCTGTACACAAACAATGTTCTCAATGCTCAAGTTCATGTGTACAGCCCCTGGTGATACTTCGAGCAAAGTTTAATGTTGTGTCGAGCATTCTTAGTGTTTTAAAAATAGTGATTTTGATGCTATCATATTAGTGCCCCTATCACTCCTGTTCAAAAGGCGATTTGACCGAAAACAAAAATAGGGAAAATCTTAAAAGTTGTGTTTCCGTTCTAATTATGCTTTTAAACAAAAGTTTGACTTGAGTACATTAACAAAAAGACCTGGTGTGTGTGTCTGTGGGTACAGATCTGTGTATCTGTGTTTGAAGCATGTATCTGTTTAAAGGTGTGTATATCTGTGTTTAAAGATGTGTTTATTGTGTGTACAGGTGTGTATATCTGTGTTTAAAGGTGTGTTTATTGTGTGTACAGGTGTGTATATCTGTGTTTAAAGGTGTGTTTA
>JACXGM010005850.1:0-34109 GCA_016801145.1 Umbra pygmaea
CTCAGGTCCGTTTTCATATTTTGCACCTTGAGCATATCTTTTGCACATCTGTTGTGTTAAAATTGTCAATTTGAATACATTTTTTTTAAAGAAAGTTATGGAAATATTTCTTAGTCTGTTTATCCGATTCATCGATTCATCGAAGAAATAATCAACCGATTAATCGATTATCCAAATAATCGTTAGTTGCAGCCCTAAACTGAACATAATTATTTGAAGGTTGACTTTTTCTTTTTTTTGTATTACAAACACTTCTTTTATTGGTCAGATAAAATATGCTAATTCTTTGAGATAGGAATTTTGGGTTTTCATGAGCTGTATGCCAGAATCATCAGTATTAAAACAATAAATGACCTGAAATATTTCAGTTGGTGTGCAATGAATCTAAAATACATGAAAGTTTAATTTTTATCATTACATTATGGAAAATAATGAATTTATCACAATATGCTAATTTCTTGAGAAGGACCTGTATATGTGCTGAGTAGTGTGGCGCCTTCACCTGGTATTGGTGCGTACTGATTTGGTCTAATTATTTTATGTCTCCAGATCGCAATCATGTATTTGTGGGTGTGTCATTCAAGACGTCTTGAGCTGGGAGTAAACCAGCCCAGCCCATTGAATGTTCATCATGGCAACAGGAGTAAAAAAAGACATGAACCGCCTATTTTTCCCCAGTGACATTAGAAATATTAATGACTGCTTATGCCAAATAACAGTTAAGAAGAAAAGCAACACCATAACAGCAGCAAAAGATTGTCCTTGTATTACACTGGGGACGTGAAGGGGTCAATAAGAAATGATTGTAGCATATTGTATCTCTGACTGCTCGCCCAACTTGTGCATCAGCGGGGTCGTCCAGATCATTATTTAGATCATTGACGTCTCTAAACTTTGATAGGAATATGAGTTCCATCTATGTAACTAATCACACCTGGAAACCCTGAAATATATTAAACGATTGGTGCTTTAAGTCACAGAAACTGAACACCAAATAAATTATTACTTTGACTGATACATGCAGTTTTGTGGAATTCTTATTTTTTTGGATCTTGTTGGTCTGTGAATTGGAAGCACCACAAAACTGTACAGTAATTGTTTTTCGTACAAGGGTCACAATTCTGAGCCCGACAGACAGTTGACTTGGAGTAATTTTCAGCGTTACCGATGACATAACAAATCTTCTGTTGGCAAAAAAATTAATATGCAACACAAAGATTTTTTACAAAATGAGAGCATGTCCATGTTGAGTCATGTAAACGATGTGAGGGCTGAGAATATTGATCAGATAAATGATAGATGGTGCAGAAACACGGCAACGCTAAATAATATTCATCAGGGAACTGGCTTTTTGAAAATGTAAACCCAGAATTTCTATTTACTCTGAGTGAACTAACTCAACCCGCTTTCTGAAATACCCACATTGTGTCAATTGTTTGCCTTTGCAAAATGTTTATGCTCCACATGGATCAGTGAAGAGTTACGTTAATCTTCACAATATTTTCATATGATGTTTGGTGTCAGTTCAGAAAATATACAGACAAGTTACAAATTAAAGGAAAAACCTGAATAAATGAGTGGAGGAACATATTTCTGGCATGATTTGTTTCACCTCAAATTCCATTGTTATTAGCCGCTTTCCGACCACAGGGATTTTTGCAGTTCCTAGAACATAACGTTCCTATAACCCTTATTTTCTTGTATTCCAACAGAAGAAATTTGGGGTTTATTTAGTTCCTCGCACAGCAGTTCCTATAACTGTTTCAGCTCCTACTCCAGAGCAGGGTCTTTCCCTTTTCCCTTTTTCTAGGTCTACGTTGAATAGTCCAACTTATAACATGCTCGTGGTTTCGTTTGCCTGTTGTGTATATTACATATTATTATGGAGCCTTTGTCTTCTTTGTTTCTCTTTTAAGTAGGTCTACTCAATTTCTATGACTCCAGCCTAGTTTTTAAACACCACCGTTCGAACTCCGTTATGAGGACATATCAATCAACACATCAACACAACACTGTTGTATTGAATACATTTTTATTGTATTGAATGTCGTTTTCAGCCTAGCAATCTAAAAAAACAAACAGCAAGCTGCTGATGGAACCCAGCACTACTTGGGCTGAAAACAACCTTATCATCTGCATACATAAGATGATTTACACACTTATCTTCAACCATACACCCAGTGTTACAAACATTCAACTGTGAAATGTTGTTGTATGTGGTGCTACGCTAAAGTCTAGTGACGACGCTATAAAAGCCTGTTGTGGTGCTTGCGTCACTCCCTCATCCCTCCTACCAGTTCCTATGGCTCCCTTGATTATGAAAGAAGGAGCACCTGATACCCCTTGACCTAGTTATCTGTCATGTATATAAAGAAACCTGTTGTATTGTTTTTTTGCTGGTTATTTGTAAATCACGCACTAGAAGCCATTCTATGGTTTTTACTTGTTTTATTCATTATATATTTTAAGTTACTCTTAACATTATTATTAGTTATTCTATTTGCGTATCGTTGGCACAGCTATATGGTTTATTCCTGTTCTATGGACTGTTTGTGTGATTGTTCTTCATGACGAGTTCACTATCATAAAGAAACCTTGGCCTTGTATTCCCGAGTCTGTCTCCTATTTTCCAAAACCAACGTTGTGAAAGAATAGCAGGCCATTTCATGGAGACAGCAGTAGCATCTGACATTTCGGAGACTATACACGACCACAGAATGGTGCTTACCCAACATCATCTTCAGCTCTCGGAGTTATGTACGGCCATGAAAGAGGTTCTGCAGGTGGTATGTTGTCTAGAGGTAACATCAGCCTCTTCACCCAACGTTCCTGCCTTCTCTTTGACCATCACGCAATTTTGTCCTCCTGATTTCACTGAGGAGACCCGTCTAGCTCTGCCTGAATGGTATGATGGACATCCTAGCTACCTTAGCTCTGATGACAGAGCTAAGGTAGCTACAATAGTTTCTGTATTGATTGGTGGTGCGCTTGATTGGGCTACTGCTGTGTGGGAGAGACAGGGTTCGGAAGTGGACTCCAATAGGGATTTCATTACACTATTAAGAACTTTGTTTGACCATCCACCAGAAGGAAAGGAGGAGGGGGAGTGACTTCTGCAAATTATACAAGGATCCAGAACAGCTGCGAAGTATGCCCTGGCGTTTCGAACAGCAGCGTCTCAGAGCAGGTGGAATGAGGCGGCCCTGATCACTGTCTACCATAATGGACTACGCGAGGAGGTCCAGATGTAATTAGCCTGCCGAGACGATGAGCTCTCCTTGAACCAGCTTATGGCGATGTCAGTCCATTTAGATGGCCTGATATGGACCCGTAAACACCGGAACCGCCGACCTCCCAGCATTCTACCTACACCCATTGAGGAGGAGATGGGGTCCATCCGCCTATCGCCACTGAGAGGAGACTATGATTTTGCACAGGGTTGTGCCTTTATTGTGGCCAGGAAGGCCATAGATTAGAACAGTGTCCTCTTACCGGACAGACGAAGGAGAAGCGTCAAGGTATTCCTCCCAAACTCTGTTGCCCGTGGAAAACAATTACGACGTTGGTGACCGGGAACTCTTGGCGATGAACATGGCCATAGAGGAGTGGAGACATTGGCTTATGGGAGCCAGGCATTCGTTGACCATCTGGACGGACCATAAGAATTTGGAGTACCTAAAACAAGCCAGGAGATTGAACCCATGCCAGGCGAGGTGGGCTCTGTTTTTTTCTCATTTTGATTTCATCCTGTCCTACCGTCCAGGTTCCAAAAACGTGAAAGCAGATGCCCTATCAAGAATCCACAACGAGATGAACCAGGAAAGCCCCAATGTGGCATTCCTCTGCACAAGATAGTGGCCCCAGTGCTCTGGGACATTGATAGAGAGATATGTCAAGCTCTGGTGAGTGAACCTGTGCCCCCCCCCTCCCTATTGATCGCATATATGTTCCAACCAGCATAAGGGATAGGGGGCCCACACATCTCCAGCTTCTGAACATCCTGGAATCGCTCGTACTTAGGGGATCCTGAATGACAAGTACTGGTGGCCTACACTGACGGCCGATGTTAGGCATTATGTGACATCTTGTTCTAGGTGTGCGCAAAGCAAGACGCCTCGACACCTAAAATCTGGTAAGCTGCAACCACTTCCTATCCCACAACGACAATGACCGTTTTTTTTTCATGCTTACTTCTCCCTTTCTCTGTTTTTCCCACTCCCCAACAGATGACAGACACTATATTCCAACACGTCTTTAGACACTGTGGGGTGCCTGAAGACATTGTGACAGATTGGGGTCTGCAATTCACCTCACGGTTTTGGAAGGCATTTCTGGGGAAGATTGGTATCACCACTAGTCTAACGCAGGCCCGGCGGCACGAGTAGGTAAAAGAGGGCAATGCCCCCTCAGTTAGAATATTGTGCCCCCTCAGTTTTGATTCCAGTATGTCTCTTACAAATCCCTCCACAGTCAGGCCTAGTTGCGATTTGTTGCGTTGATTATTATGCTGTGCCGCTGCACAGGAATCAAAACCAGCAGGTTAACATAAAAAAGTCACACATCATACGTATTAAAAATTATACGTTGATTGGCCTTCACACAGTAGAAAGGCGGGCTCAATTTGAAATGGATGATTAAGTTCAAATGAAACCTAGTAGTAGATTGATTCCTCCGGAACAAAGTTTCACAGCTCAATTATGGATGTTAGAAAGTGGTTTTTCACACAAAGTGGCGTGGAAATTGAGACATCAGACACAGAGGCTGCCTTGCCAACATTGCCGGTAACACCGAGACATTCGACCGCCGATGCCACTCAGCCTAGCTGCAGCAGAGTAAAATTGTCTTGCTGCCTATACAGCCTTGCAGGTGCGTGTGCCCGACAAACTTTTCTGAATCCGGTAAGAAATATCACCATTGTCAGTTTTGAATTATTGTGTAATTTGCAAACTTTTGGAAATGGTGGAAAATTGCTTGGCAATACGTTATTTTCTTCATTGCTTTTGATTGTCTATTGCGGGATTGAGGTGATGTGGTGTGATGACATTTGACATTTTACGTTTATAATGTCTAATTTATTGTTGATGTTGTTATAGTAGAATAACTGCGTTTTGCAATACATTGATGAAGATGGGTAGATTTTGAGTAACATTAGGAACTGTAGTGATGTGAGGTATATGGAAATTAGGAACTTTTCTTCGCAGAAGATCTAGCTAGTGTAGCATTAGCATTTTCAAAATGTATTTTTTTTAACTTGTATTAATAGTCAAAGTTGTAAAGCAGTCTAACATGTTTTATTATGGCAAGACAGCCGTGCGTCTGGCTGCAATTGAATGCATTGTGTATTTACAACCTACAAATGATTACTGTCCACTCCACTACATACTATCAACATTATTCATTGTGTTATTACCGAGCTGAAATATGTGTGCCCCCTTAGTCATTTTGGGTGCCCCGTTGCAGAATTAATTCTTCCGCCGGGCCTGGTCTAACGTCAGGTTATCACCCTCAGTCTAATGGTCAGGCCGAAAGAGCAATCCAAGAAGTGGGGCAGTTTTTATGCAGTTACTGTATGGATAAACCGAGGGAGTGGGCTTCCATGCTGCCTTGGGCCGAAAACGCCAATAATATTTTACAACGTGCCTCCGCTGAATTAACACATTTTCAGTGTGTCTTAGGCTATCAACCATCCTTGGCTCCATGGCATTCCGGTTCCACGCTGATTCCTGCTGTGGATGAGGGGTTCTAGAGGGCAGAAGACATTTGGAATTGTGCGCACGTTCACCTGCGTCATGCTGTGGATAGACAGAGACATTTCACTGATAGACGTCAGTCTATTGCCCCTGTCTTCAGTCCTGGCGATCAAGTGTGGTTGTCCACTCGGGATCTGCCTCAACGTCTGCCATGTCAGAAACTGGCTCCTAAATACGCTAGCCCTTTTAAGGTTTTATGGAGGATCAATGAGGTGACGTACCGGTTGCAGCTACCATTGTCATGTAAGCTTTCACCATCTTTTGATGTCTCCCTCCTCAGGCCGGTGGTGACGGGCCCTCTGGCTGACGACGTTCTCTCGATGTTGGGATAATCCGGCCTACGCGGTCCAGGCCGTCCTTGATTCCAGGCGGCGGGGTGGTCAGCTTCAGATCCTCATAGATTGGGAGGGCTATGGGCCCGAGGAGCGGAGTTGGGTTCCCTTAGTGGACATCCTGGACCCATCTCTGCTCAGCAATTTCCATCACTGCCATCCTGATCGGCCCGCTCCTCTGTACCTGGGTCGTCCTTCTCGGCCTGTCAGGGCTGGAGCCGCTCCTCGGATGGAGGGGTAATGTTAGGTCTGGTGGTACTCCCATTCCCATCTGGCGTTTCAGTTCCCCAGTTTATTGAGGACTGAGGTTCTTCCCGGGCCTCTAACTCCCTTGATTATGAAAGGAGGAGCACCTGATACCCCTTGACCTAATTATCTCTCATGTATATAAAGAAATCTATTGTATTGTTTGTTTGCGCCAGAAACCATTCTATGGTCTGTACTTGTTTTATTCATTATATATTCTAAGTTACTCTTGACAGTATTATTAGTTATTCTATTTGCATATCAGTGGCGCAGCTATATGGTTTCTCCCTGTTCTATGGACTGTTTGTGTGATTGTTCTTCATGACGAGTTCACTATCATAAAGAAACCTTGGCCTTGTATTCCCGAGTCTGTCTCCTATTTTCCAAAACCAACGTTGTGAAAGAATAGCAGGCCATTTCATGGAGACAGCAGTAGCATGTGACATTTCGAAGACTATACACGACCACAGAAGAGTGCTTACCCAACATCATCTTCAGCTCTCGGAGTTAAGTACGGCCATGAAAGAGGTACTGCAGGTGGTATGTACTGTGTATGGACTTTTTGTTTGATTGTTCTTCATGACGAGTTCACTATCATAAAGAAACCTTTGCCTTGGATTCCTGTGTCTGTCTCCTATTTTCCAAAACCAACATTGTGACAGAGTGATCACCACTATCTCATGGTGAAACAGTTGTGTCCTAATGGAAGGGATCTCTTCCAGGATGACAATACCCCAATCCACAAGATGCAAGGGGTAACTGAATGATTTGATTAGTATAAAAATAATGTGAAATATACGCTGTGACCTTCACAGACTAGCAATCAACCCAATTGAACAACTATGTGAGAATTACGATTGACGAGTTATACAGCGCTGTCCACCACCATCCTCAAAACAGCAAATTAGGGAATATCCTTTCGAAGAATAGTGATCCCTCTAAAGACTTGTAGAATCCATGTCAAGTCATTTGTGTGGAAGCTGTTCTAAACAGACACTGTATGCTGATTTTTACTTTAATTTGTCACTCAACTGTAGATTAAATAGATGATTAAATGATCAGCCTACATTCTTAGCCTACCATTCTGATTCTCTTTACTGGAAACATTGTTAGTAGGGAAGGCTGCAACATTGGTTAATTCAGATTTGGTTAATTCAACTGTAAATTCACCAGTTATAAATCACTTTCTTTCTTTGAGAGTAGACAAATTACATAAGAGTTGGCCTGATGTGACCTCTTATGGATACAAAAATGTGATTAATCTTCAATATGCCCCAAAACACTGAGGTGAAGGTGCATTTGTATTATATTGTTTTTTGTTTTTAATTTCTTGAATAAATTAAACTGATCAGCCTAATTACTGTATGAACAAAAATATAAAGGTTTTATAGTCGTATGCAAAAGTTTAGGCACCCCTGACAATTTCCATGATTGTCATTTATAAATAATTGGGTGTTTGGCACAGCAATTTCATTTTGATCTATCAAATAACTGAAGGACACAGTAATATTTCGGTAGTGAAATGAGTTTCAGTGGATTAACAGAAGATGTGCAATATGCATCAAAACGAAATTAGACTGTTTCATAAATTTGGGCACCCTTGTTATTTTGTTGATTTCAATACCTGTAACTACCTAGCACTGATTAATTGGAACACACAATTGTTTTGGTGAGCTCATTCTGCGTTGAACTTCATAGAAAGATGCATCCAATCATGAGAAAAGGTATTTAAGGTGGCCAATTGCAAGTTGTTGTTCTCGATGACTCTCCTCTGAAGAGTGGCAACATGGGGGCCTCAAATCAACTCTCAAATGACCTGAAAACAAAGATTGTTCAACATTATAGTTTAGGGGAAGGCTACAAAAAGCTATCGCAGAGATTTAAGCTGTCAGTGTCCACTGTGAAGAACATAGTGAGGACATGGAGGACCACAGGCACAGTTCTTGTTAAGGCCAGAAGTGGCAGGCGAATTAAAGACGCAAAGGCAAAGGATGGTGAGAACGGTCAAAAACAGCCCACAGACCACATCCAAAGACCTACAACATTGCTGCAGATGGTGTCACTGTGCATCTTTCAACAATTCAGCGCACATTGCACACAGAGATTCTGTACGGGAGAGGGATGCAGAAACAGAGGTATTAAAAGTAATGAGTAAAAGTACTTTTCTGAAGTACTCTGAGTTCACAAGTTTTGTGAAATCCCTACTTTTCACTGCCATGATTGATATTTTCTTTACTCTTTCTATTTCTTTCATAGGTAACTATTAAGATATTAATTCCCTTTACCTGATCATTTTGGTCTTAAGTAGGGACTTTCCAAAATTTATGAACTTTAAAAAAGTACTTTAAATCACTACTTTAACCACTGTGCGGAAGAGTCGCTTGAGGCATGAAAACGCACATTTGGACAAGCCAGCTTCATTTTGGAAGCAGGTGCTGTTGACTGATGAAACAAATATGGAGTTTTTTTGGTCATAACAAGGGCCGTTATGCATGGCGGCAAAAGAACACAAGTGAAAAAACACTAGCTACCCACAATAAATTTTGGTGGAGGTTCCATCATGCTGTGGGGCTGTGTGGCCAGTGCCGGTACTGGGAATCTTGTCAAAGTGGAGGGTCGCATGGATTCCACTCAATATCAGCAGATACTTGAGAATAATGTAGAGGAATCAGTCACAAAGTTGAAGTTATACCAGGGTTGGAAATTTCAACATCACAACAACCCAAAACACTACTCAAAATCTACTCTGGCATTTATACAGAGGAACAAGTACAATGTTCTGGAATGGCCATCCTAGTCCTCAGACCTGAATATCATTGGAAATCTGTGGGGTGATTTGAAGCAGGCTGTCCATGCTCGGCAACCATCAAACCTAACTGAACTGGAGATGTTTTGCAAGGAGGAATGGTCCAAAATACCTTCATCTAGAATCCAGATGCTCATTACAGGCTATAGAAAGCATCTAGAGGCTGTTATTTCTGCCAAAGGAGACTCAACTAAATATTAATGTGATATTTCTGTTGGGGTGCCCAAATGTATGCACCTGTCTAATTTCATTTTGATGCATATTGCACATTTTCTGTTCATCCAATAAACCTCATTTCACTACTGAAAAATTACTGTGTCCTTCAGTTATTTGATAGATCAAAATGAAATTGCTTCTTCTGGATCACAGCTTCTCCTTGTGGAAAGTGTGCTGAATTGTTAAACAATGCACAGTGACGCCATCTGCAGCAAGATGATTTTGAAGGTTTTTGGAGGTGGTCTGTGGGCTGCTTTTGACTGTTCTTACCATCCTTTGTCTTTGCCTCACCGATATTTTACTTGGTCTGCCACTTCTGGCCTTAACCACAACTGTGCCTGTGGTCTTCCATTTTGTTGCTATGTTTCTCACAGTGGACACTGACAGCTTAAATCTCTGCAAAACCTTTTTTAGCCTTCCCCTAAACCATAATGTTGAACAATCTATGTTTTCAGGTCATTTTGGTCAGAGTTCAGAGTTGTTTTGAGACCTTCAGAGGAGAGTCAAAGAGAACAACAACTTGCAATTGGCTACCTTAAATGTACAATATGTAACTTTTCTTCATTAAAAAATCTAAAATCACTATACCTATGTTGTATATATTTTTTAATTGTGTACTTACATTATCCCAAAAGTTTCCACCATCTTTAAAACCCAGAGAAATTTGAAATGTAATTCAAAGACATGGGATGTTTTGTTTTATCACCCATCAATGGCGTCATATAAACTTTGACTCCTCTAGTTGCTCTAATTTCCGGGGAACCACCAAATGCCATTACATAAAGTGAATAACTGCAACTAAACATATCGTGAATAAAGCTATAATTTATTTAACAATACACAGCACCAGCGCTAGCTATAAGAATGAACCATTTGCCTGGCAACACTACAGTATATTTTGCTGGCAACATGAACTCGGATTTTCCCTTTCTAAATAATAGCGCTCATAAATGATTACAATAATAATTTTTAATTCATTGCATTGATAAGTAGTGTGTCCATGTTCATGTGTTGCTAAAATTAGTCTTAGATAAAACAGACTCTAGTGAATGTTTTTCAAATTTTTGCTATCACATGCTCTTATTGTTTCTTTACACACAACACAATTGTATTTGGTTACAATTCACTAGATTTATAATAAATTATCAATGATTATTGCAATGAATTAAAACGAGTGCTATTGTTTAGAAAAATTTTGCTTTGCTGGCATAATAGTGTTATTGTTTTAATTTAGAGACCCCTAGCGACCAAAAACGACATATTGTACCTTTAAATACATTTTCTCATGATTGGATGCACCTGTCTATGAAGTTCAAGGCTTAATGAGCTCACCAAACCAATTGTGTGTTCCAATTAATCAGTGCTAGGTAGTTACAGGTATTCCAATCAACAAAATTACAAGGGTGCCCAAAATTGTGCAGCTGTATAATTTTGTTTAAATGCATATTGTACATTTTCCGTTAATCCAATGAACATCATTTCACTACCAAAATATTACTGTGTCCTTCAGTGATTTGATAGATCAAAATGAAATTGCTTATCCAAACACCCAATCATTTATAAATGAAAATCATGGAAATTGTCAGGGGTGCCTAAAGTTTTGCATATGACTGTGTCGCTCTATATAAAGCCTGCAGTATACTAGCAGTATACTATACCGACCGGGCGCGGATTTAGAGAGATAACTTTACATTAGTTAAATACCAGTTTCATTTGATTTTGTTGGTGTGTGACTCTTTCTAGACGCTATATGGTAGAATTGGCTATCTTTAGCTAACTTTTGCCAGTTAGAATAACATCAACAATAAATATGTCTAGGTAAACATTCGCAAGCTGTCGCTGTAACTGGTTTTGTTGAGATATCATTACTAATTGAAAGTATGATTGTACAATAATAGGGTAGCCAGACACTATGTCTTCTCATCAATTTTTTATGGAACAAAAAGTAGCCACATAAAGAACAAAATTTTGCCACCTTTGTTGTACATTCAGTGCATTTGAGCTGGTACACACAATGTGTTGTGTCCTAATTGGTTGACGTGCTGCCGCTTCAGGCAAATTGTTTTACTTTTTTCAACTTTTCCCATGCCCTCTCATCGCCTCCTCTGCACCCTATGCTTTGCTTCGTGTGCACTTCCTCACCGCTTGGGGCCTTCCAATACATTGAGACATGTCGCCCTGATGCCCACTAAAACATTCTGGTGTGAACCATAGGGCTAGCATTCGGTTGGGCAAAGTGAAGCAAATGTGGAAGTGCCTTAAATCTGAATTCCAGCTGGGGGCGACATGTGTGGTTGCAAAAGAGGTCTGTTTCTGTGTCTATGAGAAAGTCAGTTACTTCTCAATTGATTTTTACCTCAGTAAACATTTTCATAATGGGTTTATGGTCAAAATCACTACTTTTAAGTCTTCTGCAATAGGGAATGATGATTCATTTTTTGAATTATGGTCTTGTTGATTTTAAAATTGGCGATAAAGCAGGGGGTGTTTTAGGGAGTGGCTATGATGTGATTGCCTTGACTATGCCAGTGAAAGCATGTAACGTAAGACCAGTATGAAGAACAGTAAACTAACAAGCATGGGAGGAGCAACCCTGATGTTAACAGAGAGCACATGAAATCTGGGGAATGCAATCGCCTTATTACACACCTAGTTTATTTGACTATTTCTATTGATTTATTTTTGCTTAATGATGCTGTTTTGACCAAAAATGGTACATTGATTATTGACAAATATAGAAGATTACCTCTTGTTCACTCAGTAGGGTGTGAGCCTGCAAGACGTATGAATCAGGCAGTCGGTCCCTTAGTTGCCTTGGCCAAGAAGTAATAAAAAATAATAATAATATGCCAAACCCAAAATAGTGTGCAACAAGTTTCAGTGTCATTAAGTTAACATGATAATGTAGCAAAGAGCTGTCCCGTTCTGATTTCTTGCATTTTGAGCCCTTGGAGCCTCTTGCACTCAATCACCTACCAGATGATGTAATTGAAGTCTGTGAGTGAACAGGGCTTAGGGTTTAGGGGGGACATTGGGATTGTTCCTAATTCTTAAACCGACCCCTTCACTCCACCCTCTACCCTCGATTTGCGCATTCATGAGCGCCTCCGCCATTTCGCACAAGTGTCCCAAAGAATTTTCACTCCCTCTTTAGTCTTTAAAGATAGGAAGGATTTAGAAATCCGTTGTTGTTTTTTGATTTAACCATGAAATTTACCATTCAAGTCAGGAGTATGTCCCGAAGATGATTTTACTAAACCCCTAGCCAATTGGGATGCTAAAGAATAACAGTATTAAAACAAAATGTAAAACAAAAAGTAACGTTACTTACCAGAAAAACTGAACTGCCAACTCCTTTGAGTGGCTTGTCGTACAACCGAACGCCATAACCACGCCCTAAACGCCCCTTTGCTTTATTGCCAATTTTAAAATCAACAAGACCATAACTCAAAAAACTAATATCATTATATATTGCAGAAGGCTTAAATTTAGCAGTTGAGACCATATACTCATTATGAAAATGTTTACTGAGGTAATAAATCAAGTGAGAAGTTTTTCTCATCCTCATAGACTATTACAGAAACCAAGCTTTTTTGCAACGAGACATATCACCCCCAGCTGGATTTCAGATAGAATGCAGGTTTAAGCCACTTCCTCATTTGCGTCACTTTGCCAAACTGGATGCTCACCCTATGGATTCACTGCTATTTAAAAGATGTTCCATGCCCTCTCGTTGCCTCTACACCCTACACTTCACGTGCACTACTTTTTCTTACCGCTTGGCGCCTCCCATTTTGTCTTCTACAATAGAGAATACGTACCGGTATATTGAGTCTCGTTGCCTTGACACCGACTGAAAATGTGTGGTGTGAATGCTAAGTAAGACCAAATCTAATTCTGGAAAGATATTTTGGTTTAATTCTTCTATACGTTGTTTGATCGTTTATAGGAATCATGTACCTAAACCTAAAAATGCATGAATAACAAGGATGTATGTTTTAGTTGCAATGTGAAATAGAATTTATTTTTAGTTTATATTTTGTGAAATTGTTTTTTTAGGAAAATAAGCTCTGGCAGTTTACCTGTGTATGATGGCAAACAGGTCCTCGGTTGATGGCTGTGAGGAAGTGTGGTCAAAATCTTCTTCCTCCTGCTCTGTGAGGCATAGTGTTCTCATCTCAGACACCATCCTTGCCTCTTCACAGTTCTCATCTGAGAAGTAACCTGTTGGAGCATAAATTAAGCCAGAATCAATGACAACACCATGTCTGGTACATACAGCATTATTCAGTATAATGATTGAATATTAGCATCATGTAGTATATATTGACAAAGATGTTGGTAACAGGTTTCAAATAGCATGCAGAGATTTTAAAACAGTGGATAAGTATTTATCATATAAATAAAAAAATACCATATTTTATTCTGTGATGGTTATGTTCCTGTTCAATAAAGTCTCTGTCTTGGTAACTGCTTGTTGTTGACTGGTAAGCATTGGCAGGAGACTGGTATGCACTTGCAGAAGACTGGTACATACTGGCAGAAGGCTGGTATGCCCTGGTAGAAGATTGATCAACGCTGGCAGGACACTGGTACGCAGCACTTGGACCAGACCAGACATGGCTCCTGCTACTCTCCTGCTCAATGGAAGTGACAGGGGGCAGGAAGACGACATCAGGCTTCTTTGCGACTGGAGGGGGAACAGGCTTTTTCTTATTATCCAGTTCGACATGAAGATGTGTGGTCCTTCTCACCTCCCTGGTCTCTAGGTGGCAGAATGGGTCAGCGACAACGTACGAGTGTGCTTCTTCCGCCAGCGGCCTCTGCACCATCACACCGTCGCTGGCACAACGAGGAGGCTGGTGCCACCTCTTCGGTTTCTCTCTCCTTTCCACCTTCGCCATATCCTTAACCGTGACCCCCTGGCTCTCTCTCTCTGAGGCTGGGGGGGTCTCAGAGAAATGAGATGAGACTGAGGATGACTTGACCATATGCATCGTTAGCCATTTGTGTGCGGGTGGCTTTGCGGCAACAGGCGGTTTGGCTTTAGGGCTATGGTTGAGAGGTAGGTAGCTCTCCGACTCCAGCTCCGGCTCCTCCTCACGGATGACTTCAGGCGAGCCCTCGAGTCCTTTGTCGGAGTCTGAGCTGCTGACAGAACGCAACCGCACACTGCTGAGATCCTCCTGAGTCACCACAGGCATTACCAACATGCTGGAGCTCAGCCGCTGTCTTGTTCTACCTGTACCAGACGAGCCGGATGACTCTGAGTGGCGGCGAGCAACTTTGGGTTTTACCGCCACCGGGTCTGGCACAGGGGTTACCACCGGTAACTCAAGGGACAGCCGCAGCCTGCCGGTTCTGGCCCTGGTTGAGGTGGGTGAGCTGGAGGACTTGGGGCGCATCCGGCAGCCCAGGGGGTCGGGGCCCAAGATTTCAGATGTGAGGACGGCAGGGTGCGGCATCTGAAAGCTGGACTGTTCACTGGAGACGTGGGCGGGTTGCTGGATGGGAGATGGTTTACATATTAAAGATGGTGGCCGTCGCAAGGGCGGAGGGGGTCGGATTGTTTCTGACCTGCCTGGGTAGGTGGGTCTTTGTTCACGTACCTGCCCATTGTTGGTGCCTGATTGGCCAACCAGGGTCTCCACAGGCTGACTTGGGGACTTCTCTGGTCCTGTATTCTCCCCTGTCCTGGGTGTGGAAATAAGGATGAGGTCGGGCAGGAAGGGATCCTTGAGGGGGGCGTCCCTGTCAATGTAAAGGCTTTTGGTCCTCTTGTCTCTGAGTTGGGGGCCAGAGTCTCTGCGCAGGGACACGCTACGAGCTGGCGGCTGGGGCCTCCTCTTCGTCTTCCTCAGGATGATGCTCCGTGAGCGTGAGCGCTGGCTTCCATGCTCCGGGGAGATGTTAGGGCTCAACTGTGAGGTGTGGTCCTGGCCGGCATCACGTGAGCTGTCCTCTGGGCAGAGGTGCACATAGCTGTCACATCTCCGCCTGGAAGCCACCGGGTTCGAGCCAGCGGCCGCAGAGAATGAGCGCCCGCGAAACTCGGGGCTATAATCGAGCAGCACTGTGTCCTCGTTTGGAAAGGTGTTGATCATTTTAGAATCCCGTTCAAGTCTTCCACCAGCAGCGTTGACAACGACAGACAAGCCGGATGTGGAGCCATTGGGGCCGGTCGACTGGGAGATCACAGAGCCAAATTTGGGGTGGGCTGTGTTGGCGGTGTGTTGGCATGGCGACTTGACAACATCAGGACAGGGTGACATGATGACGGTCGGTTGGCATGAAGGGCCTTCCCAGTTGGGTGTGAAGGTGGAGCCCTCTGGCCCTGTCCAGGCCTGAGTGGTGCACATCAGCGTCCTGTGTTCCATGGCATCAGGCACGACCTAAAATTCCCAACCGATCACAGGATGTTTGGCTGAGCAGAGAGCGCCTTGAAATGGTTCTTTATTTTTGGAAGAGTGGGTGTTTGGCTACTCGCTCAATGTGACCTACAGGGGATGAGAGGAGAGCAAAGTTGTATGAGAGAAGCACTCTCCTGTATTTGGTTCCTCTCCGTTTTTTAATAAAGCCACAGTCCATTGAGCACGAGGAAAGTCCTGCTGCTTTAGATAAAATGGAGAGGGAGGGAGGGCGAGAGTGAGAAATGGAGAGAGCGCAAGTGAGAGAGTGAGAGCGATGTGGCTGAAGAAAGGACGACAGGAAACATTGCTGCCTATCTTGGTCTTGTGCTAGATAAAGAAAGTGTGGGTGTTTGCCATGGCAACTGCTACCTGTTCATCCGTACTCAGACAGCAGAAACACAAGATCCATAGTGGATGCTGTCTGGTTCCCCACTATTTTACACTGCATTGGATGAACAAGCTACCCAAGCAGAACTGACAGGGTAAAAAAGCAATTCCAACAGACCAAAAAAACAAACCATGACCATGGATAAAACGGAAAGTTTGTGTTGAGAAAGATAGCAGCAGTTCAGCCATAAGACCACAAAGTTATGCAGTGAACAGGAATTAAGACACAGCTAAAGCACCATCTGTCTTAAAGTAATATTTTCAGAGCTAGTATGTAGTAGTAAGCTTTGCTTTCTCCTCAGTATAGCGTGCTCCTCCGTCAGCATTAACTATGCTATAATTTTTTTTATAGTACTTTCCTTTTTGGTTTCTATTGCTGTTCAGTGTCCTTGGGGTTCTGGAAAGGCACTTTAAAATCCAATCCATTATTATTATTATTATTTAATTAAAATTCAACCTGCAACATTAGTGTGCTTGACAGTAGGTCCAGGCAAAGCCAGAGAAAGTGTGGATGAAGTTAGCCAATGTAGCATCTACACTGTGATCTTAGGATCTGCATTTGTATGATGCAGGCTGTAAATTGCAGCTGCTATTGGAATGCTCCCCTCATTTATTTCAGGTCGAAAGAGTTTTTAAAAATCAAAATCCTTTTCATTTCTAATTTATCCTTTTCTTTTTCTCTTGACAACTGCGTGAACACTACATGGTGCAAAGAGTTCTCTCTTTTAAATAGAAGGTATTATTATCAGTGACTCACAGTGCTTAGAGACAGTTTCTCTGGTTGTGTTTGCATAACAAACACAATAGCCCTTGGCAATGGTTCCCTAGATGAAGGTAGCATCAGTCATTTTACTATAACATACCAGAGATTGCCTAGCGGTTAGATCATCTAATCAGTAAGCCTGCTAGATCAAATTTAAAAAACCTGTTGCTATGCCATTTATGTCCTTGGCCAAGATAGTTAAGCCAAATTGCTTCTGTGTGGTGTCCTTTATCAGTAAATATATATATATATATAAACACAACACCAAAACCAGACACAAATGTTGGTACTCACATGCACACGCATGCATACATTCATACACACGCAGCTTTATGCACCCACGTTTACACACACACTCAAACACACTGCAACAACACGCACTCATACAACACACACAAATAACAACAACAACAACAAGTCTAAGTAGTGCGCTTGCTGACACATTTACGTCAATATTCTACCTTTCCAGATATGGATGGAGGTAAACAGAGATACAGGTAATGCATCCTGCTGATGAACAGAGATCCCCGACTTCAGTGAATAAACACATACTAATTTGAGCAACATGACATGAAATGATTTCACATGAGCCAATCTACTCTGTCTGCCCATCGACATATGCAAAAAATGAGACATTGCCGCCAAGACACACTGTCCTCTCGACCTTCCTTTAAAACCTAGTCTGATATGTGTCCACCACCCCCCCATCCAAACTGCTGTGCTGTCCCCCCATCCTACCTTACAGCTGGCTCTGGAGGTTGAACGGTGGCTTCCAATGCAGCACTCGTACATCTCTCATACAGTCTTCTCCTACGGCCCGGTGCATTCACATGCTGTTGCCATGACAATTGGAAGTGGGCTGCTGCTCGCTCTGAGTTGGGTGGAGGCTGAGTGAGGGAGAGGTGGAGAGAGAGGAAGAACTGAGAGATGGACATCAAAATCGTCTCACGAAGGCGTACAGAGCGGCATTTGCCTCCAAGGAATGAGGAGAATATTGAGGACTTTCAAAGAGGCTGGGACATCAAAAATAGTTCAACTGCCTTAAAACAACTGAAGTCTGACAGGAACTGACAAAACAGACTTGACGTGATTCCTAGCAGGCCTTGGATATTTTACACTGTGAAGTCGAGATATTTCCGCTATTTACATTGTACAACTTGCAGAGCTATATTTGCTGATTATTCCCAGCTGTTTTGTCAAAATCCGATTGAATTCTTTAACTTTATTAACTTTCCAATGAAATGTAAACATTGTACTAGAGTTTGCTGTAGCAGCCTAAGCTCCAAACTCGAGACCACACATGCCCCTGGCAACAGGGGTTTGAGACCCAACTTGTCCAGTGTCTGTGCCCATCCTCTCTGTCTCCCACTACATGCTGCTCCCCCTAGCCTATAACTGTAAAATATTTACCGTAAAATGTACAGTGATTACTGGCAACAATTAGCCAGTAAGGTACTGTGAATACGTTTTACAATAAGGGTACTGTACTTCCATTTACAGTATTTTGTGTATTCAAATCCCATGGTATGTATTTATGAGTTAACCAGACAGCCCTAATTTTGGCAAGTAATGCACATGACATAGTAGCCTATGCCAAATAAAAAGTAATTCTGAATAGACACATAACCAAGTAAACCAACGTATATTTAGAAAGCTTGAGAGTTTTGGCTCAAGTTCAAATCTCAAAATTAATCAGATGTTATTAATATTGAGATATATAAGCTAAAAAATAAGTTTATGAAGCCTATATTTTTAGACCATGTCAGGGGAGACTTTGGAGAAGTTTACGATAAGGCTTATCAAATATTTTATTGTCCAGTTAACACCCATTTACACCCAAACACCCATTTAGAGTCACAAAACAAACAAAATATTATTGGATTCTTTATTAATATTACACTTTTCCTTAAAGCTCACCATCAAGTATTTATATCATGTTCCGGTAATGAATTCTGAACAACAATAATCTGAGGCCATCCATGTGAAATGGGTACAAAGAAAGATATGATAAAATTACAGTAGTTTACTATTTACAGTACTATAGTGGCTAAATTGTGATTTTTTTTACAGTAATGCTTGACTACTGTGATTTCAACTGTAATGCTTGGACTACTGTGATTTTTAAGGTCTTACTGTAAACTTTACAATATTCTACTGTAAAAATATTATATGTTATATTATAAATATAATTATGTTACTGTGAAATCTACAGTAAATAACTGTAGATTTCAAAGCCATTTTTACAGTGTATGCTTCCTAAATGTTCTGTCTTTAACTTTCTTTAAGAAAGATCCCACAAAAAAAATACTTAAAAAAATACAAGAAATAATAACAAGAAAATCCAGCAAATTGAGTGACAACTTGGCTATCTTACATCACCAGTGTTTTTTTATCATAATGGGTGTGTTCACCAGGTCTTTTTTTGTGTGAGCGATCATTCGGAACACTGATGGTTTAGAAAGATATACAGTGTTGATGTTACTTTGAGGGTTTCTAACAATCTACAAAATAACTGATGCATGGCATAGCAGATGTTGGCAGCAACAACTGAGGTGAAAGTCGTTAGAGAGAAGGAGAAGCAAACTTCTGCTAATGTAAAGGGGCTTTGGACCAGCATTTCACAATCTCAGGGAAACACCCTCTGTACATGATAGAGATTAAAGCTTATTGCTTTGTTACATCTGTTTTTCAGTTCAATTCATACTGCAAATTTGAGGACCACAGCATCCAGTTCAATACCTGTCTGAATACAGCATTTGTGAGCTTCTTGCCGACCTTGGTACTGATGATTGTGCTACTATAGTACAGTTGATTAAACTGAAAAAAATAGGTCAATCAAGCCAGGAAGGTTAGCTGCAACACAACAGAGAATAAATCCACTGGACCTATATAGACACAGCTTCACTGTGCCAATTGTTTTTTGATCAGAGACAATGTGAATCCATCATATGAAACGGCTGTGGTTTATTTATGAAATCTTTACTTCTTTTTTTTCGACTACTATGCTGTCATGGCCTCATCAAGTGTATTACATTAAACAGAATACTTTTAATTCACTGAGTTAAGAACAATTGAAGTAGCAGTTGAATCATTGTCCTTTAAAGATACGATTCATGCTAATGTCAGGAATCTTAGCTGATCCCAAAGTAATGCTGCAAGTTTCCTCCAGGGTTGTTCTACTTACCCAGAGTCTGAGGAACTCATGGAATCAGCTCCCCGTCTTGTCGCCAAAGTGCCAATATGACCATTGGTTCCTCAAATATAAATGGTAAAATTACCCCTCCCTTAGAAAACGGGAAGTGGTTGTGTACCATGTGTGTGACAGGAAACAAGAGCAAGGGAGTGGGTCGGGCTGGGATGGGTCCCATCAGGGTCAAGTGAAGGATGAAAAGTGTTGGTACAGTGTATGCAACACACTCTTTTTGTGCTTTCAGCCTGATTTGACGCTCAGACACTTCCCTCTGTGGTGGCAATCTAGAAGCAAATCTCTGTCACTGATTAGCCCCACTTAAGTTTGCCTTTCAGTCTTTTTAATTAAATTATAATTGTTGCTAAAATGTGCGTTAGAGCTGGCAGGCAAGTGATAGGAGATAGGGCCTGCCTGGTAACTCCCTGTTAAGCTTGCCTGTCAGATCAAAACTTAAAATTATACTTTCTCAAAGAACATGCATTAGGGTTGGCAGGCAAGTGATATGAGATGGGGCCTGTGTGGTAACTCCCTGTTAAGATTGCCTGTCAGATTAAACTTGAAACTTAAATCATATTTTTTTAAATAACGTATGCTTCAGGGCTGGCAGCGATTATGCCTCTACAACCCCTTGGGATAGGGCCTAGTTTACTATAGTACAGGCTTCATTCTTTTGGCTGGAGAACGAGTATTCATCTGCATTCTACGCTGAGGTACTGCTGACTAATGGAATGCCCCATTTAATCTATCTGGTGTCCTATTGAATCCTAGGACGATGACCTAGGAAGACCTGATTCCTTGGACCACAATGCAGAACTACCACAACTTTGTCCAAAGCCACTGTCAATACACACCGCCCACCTGGCACTTCTTGTTCCTATATTAATACCTGGTGGTGCAGTCGATCTGGATCTGTCTAATGACTGGACACAGCCCACGTGAAGATTTGAACTCCCAAATCATGCCCCAGGACCTTAATGTGTACTGGTAAACAACTTTGCCTTAATTGGACATGCACTGTTAAACTATACACCCGGCACAGCCAGAAGAGAAATGGTCACCCCACTTAGTCTGGATATTCTCTATGTTTCTTCCTGAGAAGCAAATTACTGGGGAGTTTTTCCTAGCCACTGTGCTTACATTTCACATTGTTGCTTGCCCTTTGGGATTCTAGGCTGGGTATCTGTAAAAAGCACTTTGTGACAACTACTGATGTAAAAAGGGCTTCATAAAATGTGTTTGATATATTGATAGCCATCTGATAGTGGGGTTGTTTTGTATTAGTATATGACAGGTTACACCCTGTGAATTGAAATTGCTCTGCTATGTCTAAATTTAATTAGGATATAGTTGTTTTAGACAGCAAGAATAAGTTGGGTCGTACGACAGGAAAGCCTAGTTAGAGCATCTGACCAGTGATGAAAGGTTGTTAGACTGATTTAGATTGATAAATTTAACTGCTACCAGTTCAATTGTGAAAATGTATACGTCATCCTCTCACTTCATTAGGGTACATCTGTTCAACTGCTCGTTAATGCAAATACCTAATCAGCCAATCCCATGGCAGCAAATCAATGCATTAAGGCATGTAAACATGGTCAAGATGATCTGCTGAAGTTCAAATCAATCATCAGAATTGGGAAGAAAGTGACTTTGAACATGACATGGTTGTTGGTGCCAGACTGGTTTGAGTATTTCAAAAAGCGCTGATATACTGGGATTTTCCTGCACAACCATCTCTAGGATTTACAGAGAATGGCCCGAAAATTACAAAATATCCTGTGAGCAGCAGTTCTCTGGGTGAGAATGCCTTGTTGAAGGCAGAGGTCAGAGGAGAATGGCCAGACTGGTTCGAGCTGTTAGGAAGGCCACAGTAACTCAAATAACCACTGGTTACAACCGGACATGCAGAAGAGCATCTCTGAATGCAAAACTAGTCAAATCTGGAAGCAGATGGGCTACAGCAGCAGAAGACTACACAGGTGTCACTCCTGTCAGCAAATAGAAGATTGGAAGAATGTTGCCTGATGAGTTTTACATTTCTGCTGCGACATTCAGATGAGAGTGTCAGAATTTGGCGTAAACAACATGAAAGCATGGATTCATCCTGCCCTGTATCAACGGTTCAGACTGCTGCTTGTGGTTTAATGGTGTGGGGGATGTTTTATAGGCAAGCTTTGGGGCCATTCATATCAATTAAGCATAATTTGAATGCAACAGCCTACCTGAGTATTGTTGCTGACCATGTCCATCCCTTTAAGACCACAGTGTACCCATCTTCTAATGGCTACTACCAGCAGGATAACGCACCATGTCACAAAGCTCACATTATCTCAAAGTAATCTCAAAATTTATTGAACATGACAATGAGTTCACTGTACTCAAATGGCCTCCACAGTCACCAGATCACAATCTAATTGAGTAACTCTAGGATGTGGTGGAACGGGAGATTCGCATCGTGGATGTGTAGCTGACAAATCTGCAGCCACTGCGTGATGCAATAATGTCAATATGGATCAAAATCTCTGAGGAATGTTTCCAGCACCTTCTATACCACAAATAATTAATGCAGTTCTGAAAGCAAAAGGTACTAGCAAGGTGTACCTAATGAAGTGGATGGTGAGTGTACAGTATATACCTGTTTAAATAAATAAATTATAGATGAATGAAAGAAACAAGTTGAACTAATTATAAGTTCCAAACTATTTCAGCAGCCATATGAGTTTTACAGCTGTACTATAAAGCTTCGTAGTTGTTTTAAAATATTGATAGACCTATCAGGGCCTTATAATTAATCATTTAGCCATCGCCTCTTTTATGTGACGTTATGTGTATACTGCCACCTACAGGCTTCAGGAGTATAAAGTAATCTATATACTTTGAAGATGGGGGGGGGGCGTCTACGTATGTCAGGACGTCAGTGAGAAATGTGCCTTGAACTTAAAATACACTCAATATCACAATTAGCTGCTGAAACCACTATCATCTAAGGAGAGTAACATAATCCAATGTCAACTGACAATCCTTGTGATAATATCTGCCACACCATTTTATTTAGTAAGGGAAATGCAATGCATCTAAAATTAACAGCAATATATATGGACGCTATGAAACGAGCGTATTACGTATTTATTTCATTAAAACCTGTGCTGTGTCACCGTCTTTTGCCAGCTCTGAATCACATCGAATGAAGAATGAAGAGGGAGAACTTGACGTCAGTTGAAGATGCATCCACAGGACCAATAGGATACACACAAGCCAGAGTCAATGCCAGCGAATTGCCAACATCATAAGTGGCGTGTCACCCAAGTCTTAACATCCTCCTGTGAGAAATCGATTGAGAAAATATTGTGTTACCATAACGGCTAAAGAAAACAAACTGGTTGAAATTATACAGCGGCATTGCTAGTTATAGTCGCGCGCTCCACCTTCCCATCTTCCGTGTGAACTGTCCAGGAATGCATCTGGGAAGACCTAAAGCAGCCATCTCAACATCACTTGATTGAGGGATTGTGACACGCATGGATCCTTTGGTTAGTGTTTAACTTATCTCTTCTATGCGTGTTTAGAGTTAAGACAAATGACAGTCGAGAATTATACACTCACTAAAATTACACAATTTGCTTTTTGACCTTTGAAGTCCTTTATAATAATTTTAGAGTGCAAAATTAGCTTAAATGAGTGGCTTCGTAACATTGACAAGCCATAAGTGAAACAACTCGCATCGAATGTGTGGGAAATTTGATTACCAATCGAAATGGCATTGGCCTAAAATTAGATCAGAGACGACCCATTCATTTCCAGTTTTACCATTTCTATAAATTCCTGCTCAAACAGCCAATGCGTGATGCCCATATAGTCCCCACAGAACGGCTCTCATTTGAATTTAACTCTTTGTAGCCTATGTTTTTGGAGCCAACAGAGAAGTAGACTGACATTGTTACTGTTATGACTGACAATTTGATACTTTGTCAAATATCTATTATGTGCAAATGGCTGCATTCATTTGTCCATACATATTGTTTGCAGTGTGTGTTCTGCAGGCTGAAACAAATGTTTTATTTGTATTTATAGCGAGGCTATACAATGCATTCACTCTTGATTGAGCACAAATGCCATTAAACTGTACATTCTCCCGGTGACTACTCTGAAATAGTTTCTAACTCGTGCCCCTCCCCTTAATCTTTCTCAGTGATGATTCATTCCCTGCCGCAACAATGAGTAACCAATTCCAAAACACCTCTTCATCAACCTGGGACGTTCAAGAAGGAGGAAATGCCACGCCAACTCCAACATTCCAATTCGAGATCGAACCGGTGGCCGTCAGTGTCAACCCTTGGGATATTGTTCTGTGTGTCACTGGGACCATGATGTCCTGTGAAAATGCACTCGTCCTTGCCTTAATTATTTACACGCCCACACTGAAAGCGCCCATGTTCGTGTTGATAGGGAGCCTGGCGTTCGCGGACCTTTTGGCGGGGCTTGGTTTGATAGTGAATTTCACCATTACCTATATTTTTGATACTGGATTCGTGAGGCTGCTATCAGCTGGACTGCTCATCACTGCCTTTTCGGCCTCTGTTCTCAATATTCTGGCAATAACTGTGGATAGATATCTTTCTCTATACAACGCACTGACTTACCACACGGAACGAACGGTGATTTTTACCATCGTGACACTGGTGCTCATCTGGGTGACTAGCATTACTCTGGGCGCGCTACCTATCATGGGGTGGAACTGCCTGGAGGATGAGACGACATGCAGCATTTGCGCCCCTATAGATAAAAACCACGCCGCTGCGCTCGCAGTGACTTTTCTCTTTGTTTTCGCACTAATTTTGCAACTATATCTACAGATCTGCAAGATTGCTTTTCGACACGCGCAGCAAATCGCTGTTCAACAGCAGTTCATGTCCGCGTCCCAATCCACCTCCACCACCAAAGGAGTGTCCACCCTCTCTACTATTCTTGGCACATTTGCATTGTGCTGGATCCCTTTCGCCTTGTACTCCCTGGTTGCAGACATTGGATACCCGCCCGTCTACACCTACGTCACCGCTCTCCCAGCCATATGCCACTCTATGATAAACCCCGTCATTTATGCCTACAGAAATCCCGACATACAGAAATCAATGAGACTCGCTTGTTGCTGTGTATCTTCCAACTTCTCCATGCGACCAAGGACACCGAGTGATGTATAGGCAATATTTAATTTGAGGTATATAGCCTATCAAGCACATCGCAATCTTACAAGCTGTGGAGAAATAGAAATACGTTGTGTTTTGTTATACATTTCTTGTGTATCTGTCCTCCTTTTTAGATATTTTATTGATAACATTAGAACATATGTTATCAAAATAGCCGTTCAACCTCTATAAATTGTGTCAGATCTATTAGTTTACTGAAGCGCCTTTGAGCTGGCCTTCCTAGTACGAGTAAAGACCTCTTATTACCAACCCTTATTACACAATTTCGTTTATAATTTATTCGTTTATCCGCTTGTACCATTCCATGTGCACTGGTAACTATGCACACTGGTTATTTATAAATCACTCAAAAGAGCTGGGTCAGTACAACATAATAATTAACAACATTTATTTAATGTTTTCCAATGTTAATATGATGAGAAAGGTGTACTGCGTAACTATACATTCAAAGCAATGTTAACTGTCTCACCAGTCCGTAAAATGTCGGGGTACTGTATGTTAAAGTCTTGTCAAGTTTTGATTAACGAAATTTTGAAGTTGTAAGAAAGAAATGAGTGGAGCGCGTTGATTTATTCAGTAGCGTCTAAACCGACTGTTTCAGCACCATGGACAGCGAAACGTGAGATATCGCCCACGGTAACGTACGTAGCGACGCGTATGCTTCTTTTGCAAACTCGAGTGCTTTATTGACCTAAATAATACAGTGAGAGCTTAGTGTAAAGTAGGATACACCTCAGTTGTGTATTTAATATAATATAAAACTGTAAAAAATCGTAATCTAAATATTTTCTAAATAAAAGCGCCCAGACCGTGTTATATACGTTGAGTTAATATAACGCACTCAATAAATTCGACACCCGCGACACCTGCAATATCTCTATGCCTGTAGCTTGTCCTCACACATTGGATAGGCCTCACACATAGACTTGTGATTGATGACTAATACCTTCACATTCTTTTATTGCTTATAACATTGTCCATTGCTCAATTTCTTTCTAAAATAAATGTCTATCGCACATACAGTAGGTGTATGCAAAAGGTTGTATAAAATATTTATAATGCATTGCTTGGTAACTAAATTATGCAAATATTAACGTTTTTTTCTGCTGTGACTGCACTCATTACAAGAGTTGGTAAACAACACCAGTATTTTCTACGAAATGTCTTGATTGTTTTTGTCTGACTTGTGTCTCTGGCAATAATGTGTAAGTTGTGTATAGACATAAACTGAATGACACTACATCATTAGTTGTTAATAGAAAGTGTACATTATATATACCGAATAGCCACTTGTCAGTTAACGATTGTATGGTAATGTATGATTTATATGAATAATGTATGAATAATGTATGGTCTACAGAACTTGAATGATAATGCATTGCCTGTTGTTTGAAGTATGTGTGAAAAACTAACGGGATGTAGGGTCATCTGCTTCATATCTGTTGATGCTTCAGCCAAAGAGCTGCAATAAGCAATCCAAAATCAAAACCCATGATTTGATATCTTTTGATTTCAGCCAAAGTTACTGAGTAGTTCTGAAATAGCCTCAGCACTATTTAATTGGATAGTATTTTGTCTGTGCCACAAAGCTTGGCTTGGGGTGATACTATGTGAGATGTTTGTCTACGTTTCTAATGACTGTCCTGAACATCCTCACCATTCCTTCCTGTCATTAGCCACCAAGGTCAGCCATGAATGATTTTGCTATGCCAAGATCTAGTATTCTCACAGGTTTTAGAAGTCCATAAGTCTTATCATATTGATATAAAGCTATATTTTTATATAATTACAGAAACATATGTACCTAGTTTGTAACCACATTTTGATTTAGTCGTTGAATATTTGTCATCAGGGAACCACATCAATGTGATTTGTTCAAACATATAAAAAATGTTTTAAGCAATGATTGTTTTCATAAAAGACACCAAACAATTGCAAATGGTATTCAGGTCATCTTGTTTGCTTTGTAAATGTGTTAGGTATAGAGAAGGACAAATTGGGAGGTTTTAGGTGTTTTTTAGTAAAGGCAGCGATCTTGATTTAGTCTTTGAAATGGACCCATTCACGTTTTCCTATTAATCCCTCATGTAGTCAATATGGGGTCCTGGCTCAGTGAAGCTTGGGACAGATGGACACTCAGTACCAACACACTGTGTGATGCCAATGACTTTACAGGGGACCATGGACCACTGACAGGATCCAACAGAATTTATCTTGTTTAAAATCACACCCCTTGACCTAAAAAAAGACATTGATTTCCAAATCACTTTTTCAGTGGAAGGTTTCTGGCACCCTTTACAAATGTCAAAAAATGCTGAAACCAAAATGGATCGCTCTATCCAGTACTACTATATGGTAGTTCATCAGTACCATATAAAATGCTCTCGGTATACTCAGGTTCTCCTAAATGTTGTAGGGTGCAATGCCTCAACCAGGGGAGATTTACCTGTACTTCTAAAATTACAATTTCTGGGACGTGGCTGTAAAGCTGGACAATATGTTGTGATTTCTCTGGGCTCAGAGTGAGATTTTCCATCCCTAGTGGATCTCATGATTTCACTGGTTCCTGTCTTCACAGATGACCAGATGGCTCGGCTTAGTGGGTGGTAGTTATTCTGCACATGCAAAAATAACGACATACAAAATATCTCTCTGAACCTGCGCATCAATTATGAATTTTTCATGTGACAGAGCTAGAAGGTTTGTTACATCCAGTTGTAGTTCAGTGATGCAATAACCATCCACAAGTTGAATCGAGACCAGAATAAGGCATCATAACATTTATTTTATTAACTACTCATACATGCACTAGTTTGGCCATTTCATATCTAGATACCCAAATTGATTTTACAAGTAGTGTTACAAAAATCTATACAACAACAAATTGTAAAGTACATTAGTAGTTATATAAACATATGACTTACTAAAACATAGGATCAGTATGTTTGAAACATTGCTATGACCACTTTCTTTTGTTCCAGGGGAACGTTATTCAAAATAGACCACAAGTCCACAGGCGTTCATCTACTATCCCACGCCCATAAAAAAAAGGGAGTCAGAAAGAAATAAACAGCAAGGCAATGAGATATTATATCCCACCGCGTACACAAATACGCACGCACACATTCGCACTCACACATTCACACATACACTCTAAAAAATAAAGCCCTAAACAATTGTCAAGTTAAAGTCTAGGTCACACAGTAGTCAATAGTCGATCAGCAAACTTTGTAAATCAAAAAAACAGCAACTGATGTTATATACTGCCAGTAAGGCTAGAAATACTTAACCACAACACTGTAAACCATTGAACATCATGACAAAATAAAAGGGGCATCCCTAACATATCATAAAGTTGTGTTCATGACACGGATACAGCTACAGTACCATATGTTCAAAACGTTACACGTGATGTGATATCTTCTTCATATGCACAGTTATTACAAACAGTACAACCAAAATGGAACTCAAAAGAATACTTTGAAGTGCATTAAGTTAAAGATCAGATACATTGTAAGACATCCTTAGCGTGCATTTCACCTAGAAATCAAAACGTGGTTTTGGTCAGGCTCAATTACAGGTGGAGGCTATTCACTGAAAATCAGTATGCAACTAAGACCACAAATAATATTAAAACTACAATATCAGGACTCATGAAACACTTTTATACTGGACCATGAGTAATATATTATACTATATTATTTCATATACTGTATATGTACGTATAAGCTAGCTGTGCTTGCTTGTAACAGACCCCGGCGCCTCGGCCACAGCTCCACTGTTGCCTCGATTAAACCCACATCCCTTTATCGCCCCCTATCGGATTAGATGATGTATACTGTTGTAAGATGTCTACATCCTCATCTACCGTCTCTAACAGGAGGTCTACTGGAGGTACTGGAATAGCAGCAGTGTGTATTAGAATGGGAAATGGTCAACTGTTTGTTCTTCCCCGCCCCCTTTTCTTTCGTCCGTCTCCTCAGTCTGACCACTCGTTCTCCTCGGGCTCTGAGTCCTCGTCTGATTCGCTGTACTCCACGGCGATGCGCCGGGACAGGATGGTGGCCACGTCGTTGCCCACCGGCTCCTTCTTGGCCTCCTGCTCCCTCTGTTCCTGAACCTTCCTTAGTTGTATACCTGAGGAACAGAGGTCAGAGGTCAATCGCCATAATGTCTGTATTTACTACGACCGTCCATACTTACAGCTGGAGAGATTTCCCGCTTCAAACACATATTACTCAGTAGCCAGAAAATGTGTGTATGTGCAGTGATGCATAAAAGTAAAATCCGGTTGAGTGAGATGAGTGTCTCACCTCTGCGGATGGCGGACAACAGGTCGCTGCGTGCGTCACTTATCGGTATGCCCAGCACCTTTCCCTTCCTTGGCAGCGTTCCTCCAGAGGGGTGTGTGGCGTGGGCAGGTGACGGAGAGAATGTTGGTGGCCCCGTGGGCGGGGGTGGGGGAGGGGCGGCGGGGGGCCCCCCAGCACCAGGGTGGGAGGGAGATGGTACGTATCCAGTGGGGGGAGGCGGGGGAGGCGAGGGGCTGTAGGGGCGCGACAGGGCGGACACTGTGCCTGGTGCCAGGCCGGGAGGCCCCGCGGTGCTGTCGAACGCCGTCTGGGCTGAGGGGATGACGGGAGGAGGAGGGGGCGGGGCTGGAGGAATGAAGTGCTCCGGCATCTGGTGACCGCTGTAGAACAATGACAGGAAAACAGCAGTCACCTTCCCCGCGCTACAGCCGTACCATTACGGTCAAATAGATGGAATACAACAGGTTAAAATATGGGCCACAGGGAAGGCACGATGAGAGGGGTCACTATTTACACACCTGGCCTCCTTGGATGCTGCGGGCCGGGGTCCGTTCAGGGACGGGTCTGTGCTTCCCGGGTGAGGCTGCACACGACCCAGGGAATGTTGACGGGCTTGGGCTGAGGCTGTGGTGGCTGCAGGGGGTCGGTAGACCCGGTCGAGAGACTGGGTCTGGTTGGGGCCTGTTAGGTGCTCCTTCCCATCAGGGCCCAACACTGCCCCATCCTGGGGGGGGTGGTTTGGGCTGGCAGGGTAGGACATCTCATCTGACATACCAGACCTGAAAAAGAATCATTTATTTGGATGCGATTGGATTGACTTTAACCAATCCACCAAAAAACGACACACAATGTACTTAGCGACAGTAATGTTAGACCATGTTATGAGGGCTAGACACTAAACATAAAAAATAACCAGTGTGAAAAAGTCAATTATAGGTCATATAATCACATCAGTTGAATGTAAAACAGGCTTAAATTGGGTTTAGGAATACAAGTAGGAATCTTTAGGCCAGGGTTGACGCTTAGCCCAGGATTAGCTCTTGTTAACTCTTGTTAGACTAAGCTTTCTTAGGGCACATATTATGAGCACTGAAGAAAATGTTATTTTCCATCAGGGCTATCATAATTGCAGTGTGAAAAGGCCTCATGACGTTCTGTCAATACTGTTTTAAAGCCAGCATATTCCTCCACTTGCATCACTGATGCTAACCTCCTCAGAAGAAGCCATTTTGAGAAGAAAATTTGGGATTGAAAAATATTTGATTTCCTTGTGCTTCATGAACTTAACACATAAAACAAAACCATTATTAATCCAATGGTACCGATTACACCATGTTAAAACTACATGGGCTCAATTGTAAGCCTGTTTGTTAATGCCAGATCTCCATGTAGCGATTCAAATGTGCATGCTCTTTCAGATGGCAATTTTAGTCTATGAACCTCATTTTGATTTGGATTGTGATTGGTTGTGATATGGCTGAGTTTGGCAATTTAAATAGGGTGATTACGCTGTTTAAGATGTAAGGCATGAGGGAGTGTGGTACATAGCCAGTATACCTTGGCTACCGGCTATATCAAGGCACTGCATAGCAATGTGAAAATATATTTACATTGAGGTTCACATTTCCCACAATTTCCCATTAAATCATTGTAGGTTAATTATTTTTTCCAAATAAATTTACTGGGAACACATTTTCATTTAGAGCAATTAGGATGAAGTGCCCTAGTTAATCTGGGTTACGTAACTCAATCTATTGCTGTATCAGGGATTTGAACCAGCAACCTTTAGGTTACTGGTCACAAGCTCTAACGGCTAAGACACCAGTCGTCCACTGACCTGTCTGGAGAGAGCGATCCCTCAGAGGACATGCCGTGGTAGGGTGAGGGTGTCAGGCGGGTGTCTGGGCGGAACTCCTTGTCGTAGGCCATCATGTTCCACTCCTGACGACGGTTCCGGGCTTTTCTAACTTTCTTCACCTCTCGGCTGGGGTCCTCAACCTGCTTTTGCTCCTAGATGAGGACAGTGTATAAGACTGTTATTACAGCAGAAACACAGGCATCCTTCCCATAGGATTTCATTTAGAATCGAACACAAACCCTCCCTCCGTATTAGAAAAAACAATCCATCATTCTGTGACATTTAAAACTATAGTTTAAACACGTGTATTATGAGTAACATTCATGCTCACTTCCAACACTAGTGAAGTCTTACGTCTTAAAGAAATACATCATAATGCTTCATTTAAAGAAGCCAATGACAGCTCTATAGCTTAGTAGAGCTTGTCAGAGGTGTTCCACGTTGCTGGACACATGACAGGGCCGTTTAGAAACCCTACCTCTCCTACTGCTCAGTCCTTCTCCCGTTAAGCCCTGGATCTCTTCCTCATCATGGTCTTAGTCTGTCTAAACACTTGTCCGCATCCAACGGCTTAGGAGGGCTTGTTCTCCCTCATCGCAAAAGAGCATCCATCAGCTTATGCTGACAGGCTTGATGTGAAATGGTACAGGGTCTTTGAGTGCGAACAACCTACATTCATAAGATTAGTTGGGGTGTTATAGAACAACTGTGTGTGTGTTGTGATTCATCACCTATACACACAAACTAACCGGCTCACCTTGTCACCTGCCTTCTGCCTCCTCTTCTCCTTGCGTTTGTTTTCTGTAGCCTGCAGCATCTTCTCCTTCCACAGATTGAAGAAATAGGAGGGGTCTGTGTAGAACTTTAGGCCGTCCTTTTTATCATCCCTGCAAAGAAAACAAAATTAAGGTGACACTTCGCAAAGTAGAGTAATTAAAACCTATTATATCCAACAAATACTATACAGAACTCTTATGCTGGGAACACACTACAGGAGTTTTAAAATCCTAACCAATTTTTAGATCTCATTGCAGCACACACTTAAAAAAAATCTTTACAGATTTTCTTCCCTCAAATCATAAACATGCTCACACTACAAGATTTAAAAATCGTGGCACATCACACACTACACAATGTTATTAAGATTATCGTGTCAGAGGGGGCGCCTCACGTGATCTATGCAGCAGCTCGAAAGCGGATATAAACAAAATGGATAATGAAAAATAATTTTATATAGGGTTTGCAAATGTTTATCCATGAATCTATCAACAAAGTACTGCCATAACAATTTCAATGTATTGTTTTATAATATTGCTCTGTATTGTAATTGTCCACCTTTTACCAAGAGTGCTTAAGGCATTTAATAGCTACAGTGCCTTGCGAAAGTATTCGGCCCCCTTGAACATTTCGACCGTTTGCCACATTTCAGGCTTTAACCATAAAGATATAAAACTGTAATTTTTTGTGAAGAAGCAACAACAAGTGGGACACAATCATGAAGTGGAACGAAATTTATTGGATATTTCAAACTTTTTTAACAAATAAAAAACTGACAAATTGGGCAAAATTACTCAGCCCCTTTACTTTCAGTGCAGCAAACTCTCTCCAGAAGTTCAGTAAGGATCTCTGAATGATCCAATGTTGACCTAAATGACTAATGATGATAAATAGAATGCACCTGTGTGTAATCAAGTCTCCGTATAAATGCACCTGCTCTGTGATAGTCTCAGAGGTCCGTTGAAAGCACAGAGAGCATCATGAAGAACAAGGAACACACCAGGCAGGTCCGAGATACTGTTGTAGAGAAGTTTAAAGCCGGATTTGGATACAGAAAGATTCCCCAAGCTTTAAACATCCCAAGGAGCACTGTGCAAGCGATAATATTGAAATGGAAGGAGTATCAGACCACTGCAAATCTACCAAGACCCGGCCGTCCCTCTAAACTTTCAGCTCATACAAGGAGAAGACTGATCAGAGATGCAGCCAAGAGGCCCATGATCACTCTGGATGAACTGCAAAGATCTACAGCTGAGGTGGGCGAGTCTGTCCATAGGACAACAATCAGTCGTATACTGCACAAATCTGGCATTTATGGAAGAGTGGCAAGAAGAAAGCCATTTCTAAAAGATATCCATAAAAAGTGTTGTTTAAAGTTTGCCACAAGCCACCTGGGAAACACACCAAACATGTGGAAGAAGGTGCTCTGGTCAGATGAAACCAAAATCAAACTCAAAACCAAAATCAAACAATGCAAAACGTTATGTTTGGCGTAAAAGCAACACAGCTCATTACCCTGAACACACCATCCCCACTGTCAAACATGATGGTGGCAGCATCATGGTTTGGGCCTGCTTTTCTTCAGCAGGGACAGGGAAGGTGGCTAAAATTGATGGGAAGATGGATGGAGCCAAATACAGGACCATTCTGGAAGAATGGATGGAGTCTGCAAAAGACCTGAGACTGGGACGGAGATTTTTCTTCCAACAAGACAATGATCCAAAACATAAAGCAAAATCTACAATGGAATGGTTCACAAATAAACATATCCAGGTGTTAGAATGGCCAAGTCAAAGTCCAGACCTGAATCCAATCGAGAATCTGTGGAAAGAACTGAAAACTGCTGTTCACAAACGC
>JACXGM010005851.1:5999-34208 GCA_016801145.1 Umbra pygmaea
TGTGTCTGGGCAGTGAATGGGCTGATGAGTGACAGAGGCGTCACAGATGGCTAGAGATGTAAAGCCCATGGCTGACTGGTCATGGTGAACTGGGCTCTCTATCCCAGGAGATAAACAGGCTTTACAGAGGGACTGGGCCAGCATGCCTCAGTCCTAACCAGTACAGACACCAGGGTCTCAATGGAGACATCCATCAATGAACCACTGCTCTTCGTTGGGCTGTAGTCCCTCACTCTGACAGTCAGTAAGTACTGTGCTCTACGTCTGTGATGCTGCTGTCCATCCACAGCAGATTGGCGTGACAGGCTGTGTAGAAAACATTGAATTACTAAAGAAACTGAAGTCCTTTATTTTATGTTTGAGAAGAGCCAACCCCCCTGGCTGCTGGCCTTGAGGGATGCCCCCCAGCGCAGTGTCTTCCCCAGTGAGAGGGGCCGTGCCAGTGTGCCCCTTGGGCAGCTCCACCTGTGCCTGTCACTACAGCCCTGTGGCAGGCGTCTCTAGTTACAGAGTGAGCTCACCCCCAGGGGATGTAGAAACACATGTTCCCTGAAGGGACAACACTACCCCCACTTAGCACCCAGCCTGGAAACCAGACACCAGCACGTCCCCCCAGCACAGCGTCCTCAGACCTCCTGTAGAGAGGGTGAATGGTGGACCCAGAACTGATCCCACATGCTGCTGGAGTGAGAGGGGTAGACAGGCAGACAGGCAGGTAGGCAGGCAGGCAGGCAGGCAGGCAGGCAGGCAGGCAGACAGACAGACAGACAGACAGACAGACAGACAGACAGACAGACAGACAGACAGACAGACAGATAGATAGAGTTAGTCAGACAGACAGAGTCAGAGAGAGAGACAGACAGGAAGGCAGACAGACACACAGACAGGCAGGCAGACAGACACACAGACAGGCAGGCAGAGAGTCAGACAGACAGACAGACAGACAGACAGACAGGTTCTAGTGTGTCAGTATTCAGAGCAATGCTTTGTGGGCGTAGCACTGGGAGCCTGCTAATGGGACTGTATTAAAATGCTTAAGACTGACACTGAGCATTTTTGTCCTGACGTTATTTCAGTGACTGGAAGAAGACTAAACAGGCCTGGGCCAGGTGGGTGAGTTAGCATCATGTTCTCTCTCTCTCCTTTCTGTATGGCTTGATTGGCATTCAGGGACATATGTGCATAACAGGCAATAAAGAGCTAAAGGCTCTCCTTTCGGTCTGCTAATATCTGTTAGACAGATGTGGTATCTGGACTGTTATCTGGACCTGTCCTCCAGGTCACTGAGTCTCTTTGATGGCCATGCGTCTGTCACAAGAGCTTAGAACAACGCGAGGTTACAAGGACCAGGTACACTACGCTGCTGCTGCTTTCTCTATCTAGAAAGTGACAGCGACACAGGGCCACATAGCCATCGGGTCAGCTTTGGGGAGTTGGCGCTCTCCCTTGGTCGAACGCACACATGCCCACACAAACAAACACACCAACCCACAGAGTATATGCAGTCACAGCCCTAATACCACACAGTAGCTTTTGGCAGGCATGGTGGCCTAGTGGATAGCACTGTGGCCTCACAGCAAGAAGGTTCTGGGTTCGAACCCCGGGCATCCCAGGCCTCTGTGTGGAGTTTACATGTTCTCCCCGTGTCTGCATGGGTTTTCTCCGGGTCCTCCGGTTTCCCCCACCATGCAGGTTAGGTTCTCCAGTCAGTGCCCCTGACGAAACTGGCTTAGATCTGGAGTTGGTCCCCATGTAAATGGCTGCCCACTGCTCCCTTGAGGGATGGGTTAAATGCAGAGAATGAATTTTGCTACATGTTTGTGTATGTGACAAATAAAGTAATTTAAAGTATATGCAGTCACAGCCCTAATACCACACATGAGATGAGAAACATCCTCTTAGATTACGTTCATCTGTACAAGTACGATGCAGATCAATTACCAGCGTGATATTTAGCATGTCAGTTTAATGTGAGCATCACTTGACAAACGTTGCCCTTTAGCCAGCTGATGATGCCAGGGTTGACATGTTGCTGTTCACACTGGAACACAATATGACTCTTCCCAGGACATCTCCAGAATATCTCTACCAGGATATGTTTCAGCCTAGCTTTCATTTTGTTTAGATTTTATTCCCTCGGGGTTAAGAGATTGGCCGCCTCTGGGTGTAACCCACCCCCCTCCGCCCAGAATTTAGAGCCCTGTTGACATGATGGAGTACAGCCAGTCCAACCAGGGGACCATCTATTGCATCCAGGCCCAGTGAAGGGCAGCCGACCTGGGCATGTACTACATGTTGTCTGGATGATGTGAGCACATAGCTGCGGGTGCTCAGAGACACTGTGGAGATGTAGACAGCAGATCAGAAGGCAAGGTTTCACAGCCCTCATCGCTGTAATGCAGCTCATATCTTCAGCTTGACAGGAGAACGGTGGACTCCTGGCTGCCTGCTGTGACCTGGACCTGCTGCCTTCTGTTGGGCTTACTGACAGAGAGCACTTCAGTTAATGTATGGAATGTTAGTGGTCAATTTGGCTGGCAGTGATTGGCCATGTAAACATTTGAGTGATCTGTCTGTTTTATAGGAGCAGTGACTGTTTAGTTATGTGTATTAGTCTGTGTAGTAATGAGTGTAGTACTCTGTGTAGTACTCTGTGTAGTACTCTGTGTAGTACTCTGTGTAGTACTGTGTAGTACTCGTGTGTAGTACTTTGTGTATTACTCTGTGTAGGACACTGTGTATTACTCTGTAGTATTTTGTGCAGTACTCAGTGTATTACTCTGTGTATTATTTTGTGTAGTAGTCTGTGTATTACTCTGTCTAGTGTTCTGTTTAGTCTACATTGTATTACTCTGTGTAGTAGTCTGTATAGTACATTGAACCTGTGGGCTGTGGCTCAACAGACTTGGTGGTTCTCTACTGGCAGCACCGGACAGAATGTTGTGGTGCCCTAGGTTGTCCCATGGTGAAGCATGACAGCAGAGCCAGGGGTCTCGGTAGGGCGCTGAGCTTAGCTGCCATCTGGGCCTGTGTCTGTTCCTGGATTCTGAGAGTGAAACAGAGATGGTGGAGTATCTGGAGAAACTTAGCCAGAGTCTCTGTCTGCCTGTCTGGTTGTTTGTTGCTCCTTGTACGAGGGGAGTTCTAAATATGTCTGCAGTTCATTTGACAGATAAACACATCTACCGGGGCTAACTGGGGAGGGAATGCTATTCAGCTATTGGCTGAGGTCTGTGAACTTACAACACTGGGAAGACAAATAATAACCCCATGTTAGCTGTCTATATCAAGAGGAAAGTGTGGCTATTTTAGTATTTGTTTCTTCTTTTACTTAGGTAAATTGTTTCCAGACCAGATGCTGATCTGTGTCTGGATCTGTAGTAGAACAGTGTTAATGCAGTAGCATGAATCGGCCTTGTTTTATTTAGACAACTGAAACAATTAGTTAACGCTCCCCCAGAAACCTCAGCGCACAAGCTGATTCTAGTTAATGTTTAACAGAAAAACAAATGCGAAATGGAGTTTCTCTTAAAACACAGCAGCATTGTTTGAGTGTATAATTGTGGATCTGACTGGAAGGCGAGAGAAAGACCCACAATCTTGTCTAGACCGTATGTTTCCTCTGATTGGGACTGAGAGCCGGGGGGCAGGCTGGGTTAAGGGGAGCAAGTTGCACCTTTAAGCAGGAAAAGGGGATAACTGGACTGATGGATGGACAGACTGAGTGGGACAGAATTGGCTGCAGACGGAGAGAGAAATAACGGAGAACACAGGAAAATCTCTCACTGGAGGTACGGATGTGCAATCACTGCACCACAGAACCTGAGTCGGAGCTGCATTTCAGAACAGAATATGAAAACAATATTTAACAATCAGCCTAATTTAAAAAAATTATGGACCATTATTTAATGGTTTCAAAGATGTGTGATTAAAATAGACTTCATTGCGTATATCAACTGATTATTCAACGGATTGTTCCTGTTAACAATCTTGAATAATATAACTTTAATGATGTTTCATTGTGAAATAATTGTTTCTAATTGCTTTGGCAACTATGTAAATTGTTACATCGTGACAGTAATCTATCATGTGAATACAAATGAGAGTAAAGGATTGGTTGAGAGTGTATAGCAGAGTGGTGTATGTCCAGGCCTTTGAAGGTCTCTGTCAGGTGTGACTGACAGCAGAGATTATGGGTGTCAGCACTTCTCCTAGGGTGGGCTCTTTTTCACTGCCCCAGAAACTGCAGAGTCATGGGCCAGTGCATTCCCAAGCCCAAACACTGACAGACAGGCACAGGCCAGGAGGAGAAGGTGAGTTGCAACATGATGCAGCACCACAAATGACCTAGTGTCACACCAACTGCTGCCCTGCCTCTCCCAGGGGGTAACTAGGGCTGCCTGTAATTCCCCCACCACTCCTGGCAGTGTCTTACCCTCAACAACACCTGTTTCCTTCCACCTCTCAACAGGTGCACAGCTGTCAGCACGACCGCTCTCTAGTAACTCTAACCAACCGAGCCCTTTGCTTTATGGATGTCTGTCACTTCTGTTTTACTGGAAAACACATAATGTTGTTAAATGAACCGGATCATGCACAGTTTCTCTCTTTGATCTTTGAATTTCACGCTTGTCGTACATATAGACATTGTGCACTTTAATGAGTGTTTAGTGTTCTTTGAAAAACAAAGGGGCCACACTGAGTAGACCTCCATCACTGGAGCCTCTGCTGCTAATGGGACATTTTATCTGTTTCATTCTGGGACTTCGCCACTGAGCAGCTGGGACAGTTTAGTTTCCTCTGAGGCTGGGTAGGGTGACGGGGGAGTAGGGTGACGGGGGAGTAGGGTGACTGGTGAGTAGGATGACGGGTGAGTAGGGTGACAGGTGGGTAGGGTGACGGGTGGGTAGAGTGACGGGTGTGTAGGGTGATGGGCGAGTAGAGTGATGGGTGAGTAGGGCAATGAATGAGTAGGGCAATGAGTGAGTAGGGCAATGAGTGAGTAGGGCAATGAGTGAGTAGGGCAATGAGTGAGTAGGGCAATGAGTGAGTAGGGCAATGAATGAGTAGGGCAATGAATGAGTTGGGCAATGGGCGGGTAGAGTGATTGGCGAGTAAGGCGATGGGCGGGTAGGGCAATGGGCGAGTAGGGCGATGGGTGAGTAGAGTGATTGGTGAGTAACAAACATATTACTTTTATTTAGGAGGAAGTGGACAGAGACACGGGAGGGAATGTGAGCGGAGTGTTTGTCTCTGCTTCTATTAATGTGTGCAGACATTATGCCTGAGTTGGTGTAGTGATCTAACCTCCCCATGTGGAGCACCCCAAAACAAATTTACAAAAATGTGTGTGGACTTTTGCAGGCCTACGCCGGCTGGTTTCAAATTAATTCTGGCTCCAGATGAATGCTCATGAGCTTTACTATGTACTAATCAGGTACATCAGGTTATAATATAATGTTGTAACCAGCACAGAAATACATACCCAAATGCCAGGTCCATAAGCCCCTGTCCCTGGTAGTGTCCAGTGCCAGCTGTGTGTTGTGTGAAAACGTTATGGGTGATGGTGGGGGGCTGGATAATGAGTGTTGCTCTGAAAGCCTTCCCCCTTGTCCCCAGACAATGGGTCTTAATGAAGGGCTTTTGTCTTTTCACACCATCTCCCCCTGGTGACCCTATCTAAGCCCCTAACCTACAGCGGGGCTCCGTCACTCACTTGCCTCGGTAATGTGATATGACCCAGCAGATCCATGGGTCTACCAGCACCGCTACAGCTCAGAAACACAACATCTGTTGGGACAGGACAGGATAACAGCAGGCTGCAGCTTTCAGGGATCAAGCATGGGGGTGTATGTTTCCAGGGATCAAGCAGACTGACAAATGACCCCACTGGGGAGGAAGACACACCTCCCATGGCCCAGGGGTCTTCATTAGTGAGAGAGGAGACGCCTCCTTCTGAACGTGTTAGTACATTCTCTAAACAAGCCTGGGACCTCAGGACAAGGGGGCGTCTAGGAGGAGTCCCTGTAGAACGGGGAGGGGGTGTAACTGGACAACTTGGCCTGGACATTGACATGTTAACTCACTACCATATTACACTACAGTAACAGATATGTTAACTGTTCACTACCATATTACACTACAGTAACAGACATGTTAACTGTTCATTACCATATTACACTACAGAAACAGACATGTTAACTGTTCACTACCATATTACACTACAAAAACGGATATGTTAACTGTTCACTACCATATTACACTACAGTAACAGACATGTTAACTGTTCATTACCATATTACACTACAGAAACAGACATGTTAACTCACTACCATATTACACTACAGAAACGGATATGTTAACTGTTCACTACCATATTACACTACAGAAACAGACATGTTAACTGTTCACTACCATATTAAACTACAGAAACGGATATGTTAACTGTTCACTACCATATTACACTACAGTAACAGACATGTTAACTGTTCATTACCATATTACACTACAGAAACAGACATGTTAACTGTTCACTACCATATTAAACTACAGAAACGGATATGTTAACTGTTCACTACCATATTACACTACAGTAACAGACATGTTAACTGTTCATTACCATATTACACTACAGAAACAGACATGTTAACTCACTACCATATTACACTACAGAAACGGATATGTTAACTGTTCACTACCATATTACACTACAGAAACAGACATGTTAACTGTTCATTACCATATTACACTACAGAAACAGACATGGGAATAGTGGTCAGACATTAATTACCAATCTGTCGGGTGGCACTAAGGCAATATCTAGCCTGACCCTTCAAGATGCTGACATGAGGGTCACAGAGATGCAGCTGCAGCTTAAATCCCTGGTTGACAATCTACTGCTAATGGTTTAGATCTGGCAGGAGGCTGACTGAGAGGCTGAGGGCCAGGTGGGTTCTGCACCACTCCACCATGGCTGACTGTGCAGTACTACTGCCAGACTGGTCCCTGGAGCCCTGGGTTCTTCCTCTGTGAGGCTAGGAGCCCCAGGGACCAGTCTAGCAGGAATATTAGAGAGGGAGCCACCTTAGTCCTTAGCCTGTTATAATGGAGCTCTAGGGGCCTGCCTGCCTGACTCCCTGCCGCAGCCCTGGGGAATCGGCCCTGGGAACCAGCCCAATCAACAACTGAAGAGATTTTGCTGCGCACTCTCTCTGTGCGCATGTGTGTGTGTGTTTGTGTGTGCTTATGTCTGTGGCCTCCAGTGGCCCAAAGAGAACAGTTAATTACTGGTTTTATACACTGTGTGCACAATTATTAGGCAAGTTGTATTCCTGAGGATTAATTTTATTGCTGAACATCTACCATTCTCTCATCAATCCAAAATGTAAATACACCTCAAACCTGAATAGCACAGTTGTTGGGCAACTGTTAATGTGCAGAATAATTATGCAACTAAATGAAAAATGAAAAGTTTCCCATCTCACTTGTTGATTTTCATCTGTTAAAGTGAGAATAATAAACTGACATTTCAAAGCAAATCAGTGACCTTCCATTCATGGAGTCTGTCAGTTTCTTCATCAGTTGATGATCAACTTTTTGTGCAGCAGCAACCACAGCCTCACAGACACTGTTCAGAGAGGTGTACTGTTTTCTTACACTGTACTGTAGATGGACCGTTTAAGAAGGGACCACATGTTCTCAATAGGGTTTAGGTCAATATCTGTCTTCAGATATTTTTTGGCCCAATCTTGACATTTCAACTTATGTGGCTTGTTCAGTGGTGGTTGGGTTTCAGCCTTTCTTACCTTGGCCATGTCTCTGAGCACTGAATTCCTTCTGGGTAGGTTGCAGTTCTGGAATATGAAAGCACTGGAGGATAATGGGTTCCTGGTAGATTCACATTTGAGTCTTCTCCTTGATATAGGGTATTGATCTCCTTAGGCCACACCCTCCCTCATTACACAAATACACATCACCTGATATGCTTAAATCCAATAAGAATTCCAGTTTATACAGCTTGTATTTGGAACATATGCATAATAATGATGATATGGTCAAAATACTGACTTGCCTTATAATTGTGCACACCTAATAAAATCTATTTTATTTTTTACAAAATGTTGTAGTTTTAATTATGTACTTTTTTAGGTTAACCTTTTTCTACTGATTTCACATAATAGCTTTCAAATCACCAAATCAGGGGACCACTTTTGAATTTTATGAAAAGTTGTGGGTATTTATTCTATATTATTTCAATTGCACACCAAAGAATGTATTCTTTAGAATTTTTGTAATTCACATGTGATGTGGTCAAAATATTTATACAGTAAAATCATTCTGTTATGAGCATAAGTTACACTGAAGTTTATAAACAACGTCACATTGTCACAACCGCAGTGTTGAGGCATTGTGTTGGAAGGATGGAGACCACATTGCAGGGAGGTGTGATCTAGATGTTAATGAACACTAAATATTCCTGGAGTTAATGATACTACTGACAGACTAATATGTTGGCTGCACAATGATAGTACTTAGCTATGATGCTCTGATGCTAGGTGCTAAGCATAGAGCGTACGCCTGGCTCAAACATACAACACCCTACCTACGACTCTTAGTGGAGTAGGCACAATTAGTAGAGTACGCTACACAGTCCGACAGAGCATCGTAACAGGAACTCCAACACAAGACAGGGACAAATCCACAATAGAACGCGCCAACCATTCCGGAACACCGGGATTAAATAGGCATCTTGATTACTCATCACGCGCCGGGGTGGGTATTTACCCGGAACACCATTCATAGATAATGAGTAACCATGGCAGAACATTGATTTTGATGTTGAAATATGTTTTGGGTCATTGTCTTGTTGGAAAGTCCACCTACGGCCAAGTCCCAGCCTTCTGGCATAGGTAACCAGATTGTCAGCCAAAATTGACTGATTCATGGTGGAATTCATTATGCCATCAATCTTGACCATTTCCCCTGGACCTCTGGAATTAAAACAGCCCCAAAACGTAATTAAGCCACCACCATATTTTACCATGGGTATGTGGTGCTTCCCCTTGTATGGATCTCTGTTTCGACGCTAAACATGCCGATGCTGTGTCTGATCAAAAAGATAAACTTTTGTCTCATCTGACCAGAGGACCTTCTTCCAGTCATACTTTAAACAACGTTTGGCAAACTCCAAGCACTTGCATCTGTGCCTTGGGGCCAGAAAGGGCATTCTTCTGGCAACCCTTCCAAAGAGGCCGTGGTTGTGGAGGTGGTGTCTGATGGTGCTTTTTGTAACCTGGTGACCCCAAGACGCCACCAAGGCCTGCAGTTCTTTCACAGTGATTCTTGGGGATTTTGTTGCTTCTCTCACCATCCTCCTCCCTATTCTGGGGGGCAAAATGCATTTGTGTCCTCTACCCGTGAGGTTTACAACTGTTCCTTAACTTTTATTTAGCCATTACCAGATTTATGAAAGTCTATGACCATCTGACCCCTTTGAACTGCCAGTTCTTTTGTTTTTTTACATGCTGTTGGATGACGAAGGGATATTGCATGCATGTTACCTCATTGTTATACCCGAGTGGTACAGGAAGTGGTTTAATGGCTCAATATACAGTTGTATGCAAAAGTGTAGGCACCCCTGACAATTTCCATGATATTCATTTATAAATAATTGGGTGTTTGCATCAGCAATTTCATTTTAATCTATCAAATAACTGAAGGACACAGTAATATTTCAATAGTGAATTGAGATTTATTGGATGAACAGAAAATGTGCTATATGCATCAAAAAGGAAATTAGACAGGTGCATAGATTTGGGCACCCCAACAGAAATATCACATCAATATTTAGTTGAGCCTCCTTTAGCTGAAATAACAGCCTCTAGACACTTCCTATAGCCTGTAATGCTTGTCTGGATTCTGGATGAAGGTATTTTGGACCATTCCTCCTTGCAAAACATCTCCAGTTCAATTAGGTTTGATAGTTGCTGAGCATGGACAGTCCGCTTCAAATCACCCCACAGATTTTCAATTATATTCAGGTCTGGGGACTGCGATGGCCATTCCAGAACATTGTACTTGTTCCTGTAGTAGATTTTGAGTAGTGTTTTGGGTCGTTGTCTTGTTGAAATATCCTCAAGCGACTCTGTTTGTGGCATGTGTGCAGAAGAGGCTTTTCCGCATCACTCTCCCGTACAACTTCTCCTTGTGCAAAGAGCGCTGAATTGTTGAACGATGCACAGTGACACCATCTGCAGCACATGAACTGTGCCTGTGGTCTTCCATTTCCTCACTATGTTCATCACAGTGGACACTGACAGCTTAAATGTCTGCAATTGCTTTTTGTAGCCTTCCCTTGAACCATAATGTTGAAATATCTTTGTTTTCAGGTCATTTGAGAGTTGTTTTGAGGCCCCCATGTTGCCACTCAACTTGCCACTCAACAACAACTTGCAATTGGCCACCTTAAATACCTTTTCTCATGATTGGATGCACCTGGCTATGAAGTTCAAAGCTTAATGAGCTCACTAAACCAATTGTGTTCCAATTGATCAGTGACAAATCAGACTTAAGGAACACTGCTCATTTTTGTACAAAAAAGATCAAGGTTGTGTGCTGGAATGTTTAGCAGCATCACTATTCCATGTAATTTCATAGGTTTGTCTGGGTCTCCTGCATTCCATTAAAATTAAGAGTGAAAAGTCTGTGTGGTCAAAGTGAACAGTGACTGAAGTACTGACCAGACTATATCACTCTTTGTCTGTCCACAGTTCCAGATTTCAGCGTTGATGCGCTCAACACCAATGACAGCCAGGAGCCAGGCACCCTGGGCCTCTCCAAGGTGTCAGGCCTAGAGCGTAGCCAGGAGAAGAGCCAGGAGAGTGGTAGAGACGCCTCTGTGCCTCCAATCATTTCCAGTGCCCCCAAGCAGCCTCTACCCTTGAAACCCCACGCAGCCACCCAGCGCCTCCCCAACTGCCTGACTCAGGCCTTCCTCACCGGCCATCGTCTGTCCCAGGCCCCAGGACACCAGGCCACAGTACATCAGGCCTCAGGACAACAGGCCACAGTACATCAGGCCTCAGGACAACAGGCCTCAGGACAACAGGCCTCAGGACAACAGGCCTCAGGACAACAGGCCTCAGTACACCAGGCCCCAGTACACCAGGCCCCAGTACACCAGGCCCCAGTACAGCAGGCCTCAGGACAGCAGGCCCCAGGACAGCAGGCCCCAGGACAGCAGGCCCCAGGACAGCAGGCCCCAGGACAGCAGGCCCCAGGACAGCAGGCCCCAGGACACCAGTACTCAGTACACCAGGCCACACGGTCAGAGGCTCCCATTAGGCCTCAGATCCCTGCAGCCCTGCCTCTCGCTCAGGGACAAGAGCCTTCGCAGGCCCCACCACCCCGGCACCAGCAGGCTGAGCCGCTGTCACACTCTCGGCCTCCACCTGCCCCGATCCTGCACCCACATCCTCCGTCCCCTGGCCTCTTAGCCCATCACCACAGCCAGGGCCCGGTTGGGCCTCACCACCACCCCTCGCGCTGTGGGCCCCATCCTCGGCCTCTGTCAGCCTACAGCAGCAGTCTCAACAGCCTCAAGTGAGTCTGTACATAGGGCTGTTTCACTATGTTAGGATCAATACAATCATATTTTATGTAGGGTTGTTTCACTATGTTAGGATCAATACAATCATACTGTATGTAGCCCTGTTTCAGTATGTTAGGATCAATACAATCATACTGTATGTAGCCCTGTTTCAGTATGTTAGGATCAATACAATCATACTGTATGTAGCCCTGTTTCAGTACGTTAGGATCAATAAAATAATACTGGACATAGGGCTGTTTCAGTATGTTAGGATCAATACAATCATACTGTATGTAGGGCTGTTTCAGTATGTTAGGATCAATACAATAATACTGGACATAGGGCTGTTTCAGTATGTTAGGATCAATACAATCATACTGTATGTAGGGCTGTTTCAGTATGTTAGGATCAATACAATCATACTGTATGTAGCCCTGTTTCACTATGTTAGGAACAATAAAATCATACTGTATGTAGGGCTGTTTTAGTATGTTATGATCAATTAATTTATGTTATTTTGTTTGTGTTCATGTTGAGTAATGCAAAGGGAAGAACTAGTAGAAACACTTGACATGATCTGACATCTTTGACTAATAGTATTAAACCTGTCAGATCAGCTTGTGAACCCCGAACTGAATCACAAGTGCATGTCTGAGATTTATCAGGCCAAGATGTCATCTTCTGTTGCATCCAGCTCCTGACCTTATTCCTTAGGGATCAGCTGGCTGGTTAAGTAGTGGGGCACTGAGCCATGTGTTAGCACGTTAATAGTAGAGTATTGTGCATTGAGCTCCAGGACACGCCACCTTCTTTTGGGGGTAATACCCCCAGAGTTTTAGTAAAAAATTACATGTGAAACCATTCAAACCCATCAAAACTTTGTATTGACAATGTTTTCAGAGGACATTAAGTGTTAAATGTCTGTCATTCTTTCTACATGTGTAGAAGCAGTGTGAGCAGCACCCCAGGGGGTACCAAGCCTCACGGCCCTGCTGGTCCATCTCCACATCTGCCCCTTCCATCTGCAGGCTCCGCTCCTACAGCAGCGGCCGCAGCCTTTCCCTTGCCCCTCCCAGCCAATCAGATCGCTCCCCACGGCTTCCCCCACGCCCTGCAGTCCTCGCCACACCCCCAACACCCCAATATGTTTGCGCCTCCAGCGGCCTTGCCCCCACCTCCGCCACTGACGTCTAGCACCCTACCACTCCCCGGAGGTCATCCAGCCGCTGGGACGCCATATTCAGGTAGGCACCGGTACACACTGAAGTTGAAGACGTTTTTAAAACATCTAAACGCGGTGAATGCGCTGCTCCTATTCATTGTCAATGGGAGAATGCAGAGAGAAACGTGTTGGAATGTGACGCACTGAGCTGTGTGCATCTGGCTCAGAGCCATTGAAACGCTTCCCATATAGAATGTCCACTGAGTTTTGATACATCAGTGTAGAGCAAAGCTGTTATACAGCATAATGAACTCTACTAGATGTTGTTCAAAGCTTTTAATGAAACTCGTACAAGGAACAAATCTTTTTCCCCCTCAACTGAATAAATGCTGGAAATAGATGAATAAAATGTTGTACTAAATTACTGTGGAATAGAAATGATATGGCTACTCTGGAGAAAATAACATTTATCAGGCCATTTGCTCACTTTAGGCAAAGAGTAGAATATAATATATATTTTCTCTCAAGTTTTTGTGTGCCAGTCACTTGATTGAAGAGGTCTGGTGTGAAATGGGTTTGGAGGTTTAAATATAATTCCAATGAAGCTGCTCTCAGTGTGACTGGCACAGTGAAACCCAATGCGTTTCCTCTCCGTCCTCCAGAACAAGACCTGCTGCGCCAGGAGCTCAACAACCGTTTCCTGGCCTCGCAGAGTGCCGACCGTGGGGCCTCCCTGGGCCCACCCCCCTACCTGCGCACCGAGCTGCACCAACACCAGCATCAACACCAGCACCAACACCAACACACCCACCAGCACACGCACCAACACACCTTCACGCCCTTCTCCCACACCATCATGCCAACGCCTGCACCCCCCATGGTGCGTACCCCAGCCAGAAATGTGAGGATAAGTAGAGCATCACTTCAGGGGGTGGAGCAAAGTGGGCTGTTATATACATTATTTACATCTTACTATAATAAAGTCTCTCAGTATGATAGTCTATCTATAAGAATGTATTTCTATAAAAACGTCTCTCAATAACACAATCTCTTTATATGATAAGTCTCTATAAAAACGTCTCTCAATAACATAATCTTTCTATATGATAGTCTATCTATAAGAATGTATTTCTAAAGGAACGTCTCTAAATAACACAATCTCTCTATATGATAGTCTCTCTATAAGAATGTATTCCTATAAGACAATCCCAGTTTTGCAAAACAGAACCAGTGTTTTCTATGGCTTGCTTCTCAATAATGAACACGTGTTCCTCCATCCCTCAACACAATGATGCCTTTCTTCTCCCAAAAACTATTTTCTAGTTACAGCTATTTGTAAATTGGCAAAAATTTCCCAAGAGTCTGAGCTGTTTCATTCCATGCCAGCTTTGACAATATAATAGCAGTTTATTAATTCTGCCTGAAATAACCTCATGTTGTTAGTGGAGGTTTAAGCTTGGAGCCCTGCTGCTAGTCTGGGGCCAAACACACTGTGTGGCTGTCCCTTTGAAATGGGGCCTGATCTCACACACAGCCCTACTGTAACCACTGAATATTTAACATAACTCTGAAGAAATTCTTCAAAAGCGGAGTGGCTAGCGCTCTGACAGCTAATGAGGACATAGTGTTTTTATGGCTGGAGTGTTTATACTTGACTGGGGGAAATGTTCTCCCTGTCTCCACATTAAACTGCCAAAACCTCTCTAAATGAGATGCAGCGCTACACAGTTTATGGGCTCTTCACTGGTTTAGAAAATGGGAGGGGGAGAGGCATGGAAACGACTGGCACGCCTTGTGGATACCAATGTGGTTATACAGGCCCTCTGTTTCTTCAGTCACTATGTACTATAGAAGGTTTGTAAGGTCATTTCTGTTATGGTAGGTTAGCACATCATCAGTACCTCTCTGAAATCTTGTTCTTAGTTCTGTTTATTTCCTTCTTTCTACAGTTTGAAAAATTCCCAACAAAAGTTGACCCCTTCTACAGACACAGCGTGAGTTCCTCTGAGTCTGGCCATCCAGCCATTCTCCTCAACCCATCCAGCCATGTTCTCCATGTGTAGTTGTATTGTAAAGTACATCTGCTAAATCTCTGAGAGGATACAGCACCTTGTCTGTCTGCAGCAGATGACTTGACTAATATCTCAAGTCTGTATGTTAACATCACTCCTATGTGCTTCCTCCACTCACTCTTCATTCATTCATACAATGGAAATTCATGGCTCTAACACCCTTTTGCTACTCACTTTCAATTGAGTTATATGGCTGTACCGTGTGTGTGTGTGTGTGTGTGTGTGTTTGTGTGTGTGTGCGTGTGCGTGTGTGTGTGTGTTGGCAAATTCTGCTGTTGGCTCTTCCACAATTGACCTCTGCTTTCAATTATTTCACTGCTATTCTGCTGTTGCCCACATTGTGAATCAGACTAGCAATTACCTTAGTAATGATCTTAGACTAAGTATCTTCAGTTTGTTCTTAATTCATTTCACTACTATCAATTATGCAAATCTCAGTTGAGAGACCCTGTTTGTAATTATAAAAGACTGTTTGTTTCTCCTCACACAGTAAAACATTGTGGCGAACAAATAATGTATAGGTTAATGGTGTTTTCCACGTTAGTGCTTGATAAGTACCTGGAGCCAGAACATGTGGATGCATCAGTGTCCCTGAAGGCCATGAGTGATGTTGGCCTGTAGTTGTGGAGATGTGAGTCTTTAGTGTTGGTCCAGGTGTTCCTCTGCTTACCCGTCCCTGCTTTGCTGTGTCTCCTCAGCTGTTCCACTCCTACCCTCCGGGCGTCTCCGGCATTCCTCCAGTGATCCCGCCGACCGGGCCATTCGGCTCGCTGCAGGGGGCATTCCAGCCCAAGGTAGGCCCCACAGCACCACACACATGCAAACCCACAGGGCATGAACCTGACTAACACACTTTCAGCGTAGCTTGTTTTCTCTGGAAACAAACGCGCGGCTAAACATACTTCATCAGACCTAAACCAAAGACTCACATGTACACAGAGTAAAGCTGACAGAGATTAAGCTCCCCAAAGCTCTGCTCACTACGAGCTCTCTGTGTTCTGCAGACTTCTAACCCACTGGATGTGGCCTCCAGACCCGGAGCAGTACCACACACACTGTTACAGAAGGACCCTCGGGTGAGACCCCTAGCTGAACTCACTGGACAATAAAGCCTTGCATAGCTAGTAGGAATGCTTCACTGACAGATATTAAAGTAACACACCCTCTATCTCTCTCTCCTTTAGCTAACGGATCCGTTTCGCCCCATTCTCAGGGTAAGAAGGTTTTGTTATAGCCGTCTTTCCCTCCTCTTATCTCCCCAATGGGAAGCACCTATAAAACTCTTTTCAAACCCATGTAAACATAACTAATGTCACTTGTTGGTAGACTGGCTGATGTGAGCATGACTGTAGACCGTTGAACGAGCAGAGAACTCGACTCATTTGACATGAGCTCAAAACCCATATTAAGCACACAGACACAGTGCTGGGCACTGAAATTACACTTGGGCTTCCACGTCTGACATTAAGGAAGATAAAAATCATTGTCACACAGTAATTCCGTCAGACAGCAGATATTTCTTCCCAGCAGAAGAATTGATGAAAGGCTCAGATGTTCATACTGTCACACGGGATGTCACCAGGCTTTAGGGCTTTGGGCATGTGATTACATACTCTCAAAGTAATACAAATCGTATTAAATAGATGAAGCAGGTTCTGTGTAGGCCTACGGTGGTTCATTAAAGTTGGATAATAATTTTACCAACCTTTTGATTGGAGTAGTCAAACCCCATTGCAATGCTTTGACACTGGGACTTGATTTGATGAATCTGTCACTGTCAGATTTAAGTTTCAGTAAATCACAGAAAATGGTCAGAAAATTGGACTTGCAGCTCATATCTTCGTGCTTGATCCTAATTTCTCATTTATCATGCTATAAACTAAGCTTAGCTTTTTTTTCAACTAAAAAAATAAGCCATAACATGTACAGTACACTTAATGTTGTTCATGCGTGCAACCAATGTATTTGTAGAATTTCGATTGGACTAGCTATTCTCTGTATACGCTAGATAAAGGTAGTTTTTTAACCAAACCACATTAGGAAAGTTATATTCTGAATCTGGTTGAACCTATTGAAGTTCCAGAAAGCCTTGTGGTAAAATAATGTTGTTCCCGCAACAAAAACATTAAATTAGAGAGTAACCCTATGTGTTTTGTGCTTTGTCCAGAAACCCGGGAAGTGGTGTGCCATGCATGTGCATATTGCCTGGCAGATCTACCATCACCAACAGAAGGTCAAGGTGAGACTTCCCCTCTCCATTTCACGTTGTGGAAGCCCTGTCAACTGTGTTCATTATGCCGGGGTTGTCTGAACCTCAGTGTCTTCACATCTCAGACCTAGTCTAGTTCCGGTCTAATGCAGCTCTTCTGGACAGACAGACAGTGTTGAGCAAAACAACTGACCCCCATAAGAGAACATTCATATTGTGGCATGGTCTGTCGTATTTATTTTTTCATGACACTGTTGCAAAATGTTGCAGAATAAGGCTTGAAAATACATGGAGCAATACTTGGCTGACAGCAGACAGTGATCGCTGTTTAGCCCCAGGGTGCTACTAAACAGGGCAGCCTTGATGTGTTGCCTCTCAAACCCAGCAAAATAACCCTCCACAGGCTGGAATTATGCTGCGGTCCTGTTGTTGCTAGTAGGAGGTTTAATATGCTGTTTCTCCTGTCTGGCGTCTTCTAGCAGCAGATGCAAGTTGACCCACACAAACTGGACTTTGGGCTGAAGCCGGAGTTCCTAAGTCGCCCCCCTGGCCCAAGTCTCTTTGGTGCAGTGCACCACCCCCACGACTTAGCACGTCCTGCTACACTCTTCTCTGCAGCAGGTGAGTTGGTTGAGGTTCTGGGTAGAACAGAAGGGTTACAGCACTGGCAGTTTGACAAGAACACTTCTGGGTCATTCTGTTTAGATTGGTCTCTGTGACATCCTCTTCCCTTATCTCGATCAATCCCTCTGGTCCAGATAGAGGTCTATTTTTAACATGGATGTCCAGGCAGCAAACACGTTTCCTGTATGGATTACAAGCTAACATCGATGTCCTTGACTATAAAAAGGGAAGCAAATTGCTTTGCTTTGCTAGATTGTGTTTCACTTTAAAACCATTACGGAAGCTATGATGCTACAATACATTTACATTTGTCAGCCAAGTAAAGGACGATGTCTCACATCAATGCTTTTTCATTGGTCAGGTTCTACGCACCCATCAGCCGGACCGTTCGGACACCCGCCGCACCACCCTGGCAACTTCCTCAGCCCTGCCCCTCACCTAGGTAACACACCCCGCACACAGGGAACCAATCATGTCAAAGCTGCCTAGATACATTGGTTTGAAGTCCACTGCTTCTTCACCTAGTAGAGGAGCCACAAACGTGCTAACTGTTTGACTGGTCTCTATCTCTCAGAGCCATTCAGTAGGCCTCCCTCATTTGGAGGACTGGCCTCTCTCAGCACGGCAGCCTTCGGTGGGCTTGGAAACCCAGCACTAAGTGAGTGTCATCTCCATGATATCAAAGTGCTGTAAATGGACTTGACAAACCCCTTAAAACGTCCTGTTGCATTATGAACATTCAACTGTAGGAGTGTTCTGGGGACACAGCAGCAAGATGCGTGTTTTAACTGGTGTTCTGGTCTGTTCTTCTTTCCGTGTGTTGAATCCCTCACAGCGCCCAACTCAGTGTTCGGCCATAAGGAGAACCCCAACGCACAGCAGCACTTCAGCAACACCCACGAGCCGTGGAACCGGCTGCACCGCACACCCCCCTCCTTCCCCACGCCACCGCCCTGGCTCAAGCCTGCCGACTCTGAGAGGAGCACCTCGGTCAGCTCCCACGACAGAGACTCAGACAAGAGAGACGCGTCGTCCGTCAGCCGCGAGGACAAGGACAGGTGTGTTTTGTCACACAGGGCCTTTGACCTCACTGAGAGTCTTCCAGAGATTTCTTCATCAGTTGTTGATTATTTGGAGACATGTGCTAACTTGATCCCTAAATTTAACCAACTAAAAACTGATTTAAAAAAGTGTAGATGGTCTGTAAAGCTCGATTTTGTATGTCCATCCAGGGAAGCCATGGAAAAGCGTCACCAGAGCCATCCGTCCCCAGTGCCCGTCAACGCCATCAGCCTGCTGGGTCACAGCCGTCCAGCGGAGCCCCCCAGGAACCACCTGACCTCCAGCGAGTCCAGTCGGGACAAGGACAAGTCCAAAGAACGGGACAGGGATCAGCCCGATGCCTGGAAGGACGGCACGCCAGACGAGCACAAGGTGAAAGAAAATCACCACAGCGACAAGGACCCTGCGCCAATCACCCATGACGGACGAGTGTCCGAGGACAAGGCCAACAGCAGAGGGACAACATCCCCTTACGTCCGGCAGAACAGCGTAGAGCGGCCCAACGGGGGGCTGGGCAGGGGGGAAGCCCTGACGGAGAAGAAGACAGAGCTGCCCCCCCCTTACGAGCACCTGAAGAAGAACAGCAGCGAGGTGAAGGTGAAGGAGGAAAGGAAGGAGGAGCAGGACAGCCCTGCAGAGCGACCCTCCTCCCACCCTCAGCTCCACCCACACCCCCCCTCCTCCATGGCCATGCCGATGGGCATGCCGGGCCTCCACCCCATGAACAGCATCAGTGGCCTGGAGAGGACTCGAATGGTGGCCCCCTTCATGGGCATCAGCCCCATCCCAGGTGCTGAGAGGTTCCCCTACCCGGCCTTCCACTGGGACCCCATGAGGGATCCTTACAGGGGCCTGGACATCCACAGGCGGGACCCTCTGGCCAGGGACCTGCTGATGAGGAATGACCCCCTGCACCGGCTGGCCGGGCAGCGACTCTACGAGGCAGAGCGCTCCTACCGGGAACGGGAGCCACACGACTTCCCCCGGGAGCCCCCCCACCCCCTGTCCCTAGAGCAGCGGCGCGAGCAGGAGGCCCGGGCACACCTGGAGGAGCGCGAGCGCTTGCACATGCTCAGAGAGGACTATGAGCACAGCCGCTTGCACGCCGCCATGCACCACCCGGCCTTAGACGGACACCTGCCGCACCCACATCCTGGCCTCATGGCCCCCGGGTTACCCAGCATGCACTACCCCAGGGTCAGCCCCTCGGCCGCTGCTGCAGCGCACGCCGCCCATGCTGCTGCTGCCGCCGCCGCCCACCAGAACGGTATCATGAACAAAACCCCGCCCACTGCCTCTCTGAGCGCACCGCCCCCCCTCATCCCCACGCTAGGGGCTAGGCCGGGTTCCCCCAGACGGACTACAGCCATGAGCACTGACATAAGAGACAGACCTTCAGTCCACAACCACAAAGACATAGAGGCCCGGTGAGTGGAGATCCCTGCAGAGCAGGCCTCATATTGGGCTGAAGGCAGGGACCCTCCCTGTGCCTGACACTATTATGAACACTGAACACCAAGCACTTAGCTTTGGAAACACCAGACTGTACCATAGCTGTGAATACTGTGGCTGGGAAATGCCCACTTGTGATGATTTTGTATAGAAAAAAAAACAGGAAAAAGGGCGGCTGGCAAAATTATGGAACAAAAGCTGGGATTTTACAAAGCTCTTTTTCCAGTTCCTGTCTTTTGTGTGTATTATTCGTCTTGTATAGAGCCTGGCCTGGAGGCATGTAGGTGAATAGAGGCGATAACCTCACAAAGATGTATTGGAATGTACAGGTACATCGATGCATTGACAGACAACAGTGTGTACTGTAGATATGTGTATAGTGGACATGCTCACTCCTTAAGGAACACATCAAGGTACAAATATGCAAACGGGTGTTTTGAAAGCTTTACTTTGAACACATGTACATATGGGTCTATAATTATTGAGGAGGGAGTGAAAGAATGTGCTTTTTGCAGATAGTTTTTTTTGCTTGATGCAGCTGAAAAGGTTACCATCGTACCAGAGACCACTATACCCCACCTTCAACTATGCAAAAACTATCTTGGCTTCCGCTCTGAAAGTCAACCTGATCATGAACCCATCTGACTCTGACAACCCTGTATTCTCTCCACAACCCAAACCTCACAAACCTTAAGAAATAGAATTCACCTCGCTAATAGAAAAGCACTATCTGACTACAGTTATGCACAGGCAAAACCGTTTTCTTCAATGTGATCCAAATGTGTGGTGACAATCCTTAAAATTCCTTTATGAGAGCGAGTCTTTAGTGGAATACCAATGCCTGAAATCAAATCTCCTCTATCCATACGTTCAAACTGCTTGGTTGACACTTTTATTTAATGATTTCTCACGAGGCTAGAATTCAAAGATAAAGTGAGAGAGATCACTTGCCTATCAACGAATTTCACAACAGTCCCACAATCTCGTTATGGGGAGAATACAGCACCTTTACAAAAAACACAGCCCTTCTGAAGGAGTGTAAAGTAAGTGTTTGGAAATACGTTATGTTGGTCTAGCAGTGTATTAAAGTGCTAACCTAAGTTGTTGTAACTACAAAAATGAAAAAGACAAAAAAGCCAGTATAAAGTTTGGACAGTTTGTTTCTAATGAGCAGAGATCTATTTTAGTAGTCCACTGAAGGTTTAGTTGTGCGCTTCAAAACTCTGTGAGAGCCAGATGTTGTGCAGTGCTTTTTAACCGACATTAAAAGGTCCACTCTCATAGTGGTTAGTCAATGCGTATTGCAAAGAGATTGTTAACGAGAAAAACTTTTTTTGCTGTTTATGATGTACGTAAATTAATTAAGTCTTTCTAGAATCATGTACAAAAATGAGAAAAAAAACTAAATGATGCGACTGAATCTTCAGCATGCTCCTCATTTAAACTTGTGTTATGTAAATTGTGCCATGTTATTAAAAAATGTGAACTAAAAACATCTGCTGGCTGTTTTATGCACTTCACACATAAAAGGGTGAATTTTGTTCTTCAAAATGTGTGTTAACCTGCAGTTTAAAAAGTTTACATTCTGTGATTTATGAATCTTATGGTAGACATACTGCCTTAGGTGCAAGGCAAAATTAGAAGGCCACTAAATCCACGAGTCCACATTAACGTTGAAACATGCATTCACAAGTCATTACTTCTGTAACCAATCATGTCTTCACTTCCTAGTGATGTTTGGAACTTTCAACACGTCTCAGAAACACTTTGGCTCATTTGGTAGGCCTACACAAAATTTGCAATAAAATGCAACCCGGGGATAATCTTAACAAGACAGACAATGTAAAAACAATCAACATTGTCTAATACTGAAACAACAACAAATCAGAATAAGCATCAGCCAAAGCTTTTCCAAACAATCAGATTGCATCCAGTAAATGGTTCTATTACCAGATACTACTAAGCATTTGGTACCTTCTGACTACAGAATCTACTAACGTTAATAATACCACAGGTTTTTAGAAATTCTGCCATTTCACTCACTACTTAATTTTCATTCATTAATAGACAAAATGTAAACAGATATTAGCATGTGCAGAACCCCGTTAATGTGAGTTAATGTGATTGGGTTTTTTAGTTTCTTAACAACTTGCTTTACATTTTCAATAATTTTGCCATTTTCATACTCCAGTTTATAAACTGGACTCTTGTCAAACCAATTAAAAATCCAGTTTATTGCCACTTTTGGCACAGTGTTTATGGTCTCTATCCACCTTGGAAAGTCACTTTATATACTGGTAAGTCCTATGATACATAACGACACTGTACTGGGAAGCAAATTGCAGTGTCTTTTGACTTTAGACTAAGGTGATCAAATTTCTGAAATGAAAACCGGGGACATTTCCAGTTTGGCAGTCAATATATCATTAAAATATCAAATCTTATTATTTATGAAACAAAATGGAGGACAATTCTGGTTTTATGTATGTAGTCTAACATGAATGTGATAGACAGAGATCTGAAAAGCCATTCATTGGTCCCGGAAGTTTGAGTAGAATAAGAGCAGAAATCTCATTTTTTACTCCCTTAATTTTCCTCACTCTCTTCTCCGTCCTCTCCAATCTTCAATACAGTGAACCCTCGTTTTTCGCGGGGGTTACGTTCCAAAAAGAACCCGTGATAGGCGAAATCCGTGAAGTAACCTTTATTTTTTTTTTACAATTATTATACAATGAAATACTCCATAATACATTGAAACCAAAGAACAAAACCTTTTTACAGGCCCAACCATTTGTTTAACAAATAAAAGTACTGTATAAACGTTTTTTTTACAAATAACTACTGTACTGTAAAATAATATTTTACGAACTGAAGGCTTCAAATTGCGGAGATCAGCACCGCCCCACCGCGACCCGAGTCATTGGATTAGAACAGGAGAAAATGAAAAATTATTATGAAAAAAATACAAAGTACAGTAGGACAAATAGTGACTCACGTGTATTTCACTGCTCTTCTGACTGAGCCGTGTATAAACCGCAACGTTATTGACACACAGGAATAGAGAAGAAGCGGAGAGACTGTTTAGCCAATCAGAATGCAGAACACAATGCACGACGCAAATCCATAAAGCAGCGAGACCGTGAAAGGTGAACCGCGATATAGCGAGGGTTCACTGTAATACAAACTACACTGTTAGACACAATACTTTGGTTAACAGATTGCTTGTTTCATTTGCTTCCCTCATTTTGTTTTTTATCTCAAAAACAATGTTTGGAATAATAATCATACAGGCTCTCTAATCATACCTTTACCCTTCCTCCTCTAGTGCAGTGTTTCTCAAACTTTTTATAGCTATTGTACCCCCTTTGAATTGCCTTTTTAAGCCAAGTACCCCCTGACCAGTGCAACATTTTTTTATAGAAAATAAAGTCTATAAAAAGAGGAACAATACAGTGTGACAGTGATAGATTCACTAAACAGCCTTTTTTAAACAAAACATTTAAATAACACATTTCAAATGTTTAGAATCCATCACTTAATTCATTCCTTTTTATAGTATAATTAATTTAGGAATTATGCATTGAATATTGTAAAAATGTGCATTTTTGCAAAAATTTCATGTAGGCTACCCCCTGCAGTACTACAAAGTTTATGACTTCAAAGGTTATATGACGTCATTGATGAAAGACAAAATGAAACGTCCCGTGTCTTCGATTATATTACAAATTTCTCTGGGTTTTAAAGTTGGTGGAAAAATAGGATAATGTATAATAATGTAATATAATATAGGTATAGTGGTGTTTGCTTTTTTAATGCAAAGTACGTCTTTTGTTATTGTTTTGGAAAACTACATATTGTACCTTTAATTTAAAAATAGCTCATCCACTGCATGTTTATATGTGAACGTTTTTAACTACATATCTACCATACCATGACGGTAGCTAGCTAGCTACCTAGCTAATAAGTCAATCTATATAACTAACGTTCGCTATTATAATATATACGTATAGAGCAGATCATCTATCTATATAATAAATTGTGCCATACCATCACTAGCTAGTATCTCAAACGATTACCTGGCTTGAAAAGACGTTTGTGGTGATGTTGTGGATTTGTAGCACAGGGTGTTTAAAAAGACAAAGAGTTGCCTTCCTTTGATTTTAGCCTCATTCTCTTGTTTTTTTCTATTCACTAAAGGTAATATCTCAAAAACATAATATTATTTATTTGTCATTGACCAGGATTGTTTTGTTGTGAAATTTGACTGTGATGTGTGTTTTCTTAAATTCTGCGAGGCACAACATTGTCAGCGGAGCGCGCTCTATGCGTTACTAGGGAAACGGTAGCTAACGGCTGTAGAGGAGAAGCCGGCAGTACGAGTGAGTGTGGCCTGTGTACTGCATAGAGAGCGCTTCTAACCATGTATTTTATCTTCTAACAGGTAAATCAACAATTGACAACATATTAATAATAGCTATTAGTGTAGTACTTGGGTAGAACCTTAATTTATCACTTATAGGCATAAGAGTGAATTTGATCGTGAGGGAGAATTGGTTTAACCGTTGTCAGTGGGAAGTTGAGAGGGCGATAATCTGAATAAATAGTCTAGTTCACCTACAGGGGATTCCGGTATTATTATATATATGTATAGTAAAGTCATGAATGAATGGTTACGTTTTATTTGATAAGGAATTCTGTTAAGATTGATGATGTTAGTTAATGTAAGTGTAATTCATAGAAATTTTGAGATGTAATGAGTGTAGAATGTTAATCACCTGTCAATCGCATTGAAAGGTTCGTTATTATTCTTAAGTCATGAACGGTTATATGTGTTATTTAATGTTCTGGATATATAATTCTGTTACGATAGATGATGTTAGTTAGTGTAAGTGTAATTCATAGAAGTTTAGAGATGTAATGGGTGTTAAAGAATGTTATAGTTACTTGTCAATCACATTGAAATGTTATTATTATTTGTTATGTTTGTTTACGGTGTAGAATAATTAGATAGTGTGCAAATCATATATACTAGGGAAACGGTAGCTAACGGCTGTAGAGGAGAAGCCGGCAGTACGAGTGAGTGTGGCCTGTGTACCGCATAGAGAGCGCTTCTAACCAAGTATTTTATCTTCTAACAGAAATTAAATGTGTTACTCCCAAGTGAGCTCTGTGTCATTCTTGGACCTGTAACAGATTGATTCACTTGGCATTGCTAGCGTCTGGATGAGTTCTGTAAAACTAGCACGAGCAAGTAGTAGTAGTAGTAGAAGTAGAAGAAGGAAAGTGAATGAAGCTGCTATAATGAGCAGACCCCTGTAGGCCAAAAGAAGCACAACCCCATTGAGACGTCAAACGGTAGGCTCTGCTGCCCCGTCTTTCTTGCCACGTAAAATATTATTTCACTTTGGTGTCTGTTTTTAACGCACAGTAAAAAACGGGGACATCTCCAGGGGACAGCTCCAGCCGGGGACAGGCCAGCAAAACGGGGACTTTCCGGTCACCCTACCTTAGACCAATCAATCCTGCTCCTGATAGGGACAAAACCCTCCATCCCTACTAACCGATATGCCTTTAAAACAATTTCCACTTCTGTTTTTAAACCTCTGTAGTGTAAGGCAGTGCATTAAGCTTTATTACAGATTAAAGTTTCGTTACACATCATTGCGTTCTATATCAGAAAGTAGCTTGGCATTCTTTGAAGTCTTGCAGACACATGCATTTATCACATTTTGTTTCTAAAAATATTTTGAACAAAAGCCCCTTACATTAGTACCTAGCTGATATAGAGAAATACAAGCCATCCAACAAACACCTCAGGAATGGTTAACGACATCCCTTTAGATTCAGGTTAATCAGCTGTTAGATGTTCTGCTACTAACATTTAGTATGATTTTCAGAATGTTTTATATTGAATGAATTGGTGAGTGTAAGATTTGGAAGAATAGTTTTAGTTGTAGCCTATAATAGTTGGGAGGCAGAATGCGAAATTGAAAATGAAAGGTTTAATAAATGGACGAGAACACTCAAACAGGTCTTTGGAGTCAAAATGTCTGCAGGCAATATTGAACAAGCAACATATGAAACAAGTTACACACTGTAACACACTAACTTTAAACAATGAACGACATGGGACTACACACAACCTGAGGGCTTCCCTTTCTGCTGCTTTGCCTCATGCATAGCCTTATGCGTAGCCTTATGCGTCGTCAAACACACAGATAATGTACATTATAAACTAATGTCTTTACGCTGCCTCTTCAAAGGAGCCTTTATATATGAATGTGCACTTAGATTGACACTGCTTAATTTCCTTGTGGATTAACAATGTATCTCATAGATGGAGCAATATTTTATGCGTAGGTTTCCAATGGCAATAGAGAATCAGTTGTTTTTAACTGATCAGTTGTTTTTAACTCATTAAGGATGACAGAATGACATATAATCTTGTTGATGATCAAGTATTTTTAATGAAAATGCGCATGCAAACACACACTGACACGGTCACTGGTGTGACTGTTGCTGAGCATCTATAAAGACAAACACATACCAAAATCAGATTAGGAACTGTGAGGAAAGGAACATCAAAATCTATAAACCAAGAACAACTTGCTTACCTTCAGCTGGCAGCAAGATTGGTACCGAGATTGAGGGCCTGTTGAATTGTGCCTCTGCAGCTTGGCCAGTTCCAGCTTGGCTCTCTTCAGCTCCAGAGACTGGCGAGCGAACTCATTTGCTTCAGTCAACTGGCGCTGAATTTCCTGCAACACGACCAACTTCTCCTTTTCAATATTCACCAACTCTTCGCTACACTGACATGGTGAGATTGTGGAGCGACGTCGTGTTGTCATGTAGCGAAGTCCTGGCGAAGACGTTTGTACGGGAGGTGGTGGCGTAGTGCACCCTTCCAGCTCGGTGCTGCCAGGTGAGGAGAGTGCTGCAGGTGGCTCGGTGTCTGGGGAGCATGGCACATTGGGGGGTTGCGATGACCTTGACCATGAGGCCTGTTCAGCGTCACCTCTTGTAATGTCAATCCCCCCAGGGATTCCAGGTGAGACTGTCTCCCATGATCGCCAGTGCCTTCTCCTCTTGTGCTGTTAAGGTTTGCACCGAACAGGTCCCCGCACCTGTCCTCGCCCGGTCTGTAGGGACAGTAGAACCTCTTACCTTAACCTGGCTTGAAAAATCATGCCATTTTTTCCTGACGTCCTGCCAGGACCTCGGTGTGCCTGATCCGGAGGCAGCCATCTTCCTTGCTATGTCGCTTCATAGCTCTTTTTTTGTTGCTGTTGCACAAGTTATTCCGAAAGCTGGAAAACTGTCAAGTTTTGTTTCATGTGCAAGCTCACCTCGTCCAGCAAAACTTCAAGTTCCTCCAACGAGAAGCTTGGTGCCCTTTTTTTACGTTGCTTCCCCACCATTTTCTCTATCTAACGCTCTCTCTCTCTGTTCATTTTAGATAGGTTGCTTTTTATTGTAAACATTAACCAATGGCAATCAATACCACATTAAACAAAAGTAACTACAGCTGCTTGCCAATGAATTCTGATTGTGAGTACCTTATCATTGATATAAAAGTGTATTACATCATTTTTAGAAGTCGTAAACCCACGTCAAGAAGCGGGTGAGAAGTGGCACAACCGGATGAGGAGGGTGGATGATTAGCGAGGGATACCGGGTTCGTGTACCAGTCACAACATATCGTGTGAACACATTACTGACAATTTGATAATTTAATTAATAGTCTATATTTTACTGATAACTTAAAGGTACAATATGTAATATCAATCAAAACAATAACAAAATACATACTTTGCATTAAAAGCAAACATCACTATACATATATTATATATATTTCTTAGTTGTGTACTTACATTATCCTAAATGTTTCCACTAACTTTGAAATCCAGAGAAATTTGTAATATAATTCGAAGACACGGGACGTTTCATTTTGTCGCCCGTAAATGGCGTCATATAACCTGTGACTACTCTAGTTGTTATAAGATCCAGGGAGCCGCCAAACATAACGTGAATAAAGTTA
>JACXGM010005852.1:8240-21263 GCA_016801145.1 Umbra pygmaea
GTGTTCAGGGTGATGAGCTGTGTTGCTTTTACGCCAAACATAACGTTTTGCATTGTTGCCAAAAAGTTTGATTTTGGTTTCATCTGACCAGAGCACCTTCTTCCACATGTTTGGTGTGTCTCCCAGGTGGCTTGTGGCAAACTTTAAACTACACTTTTTATGGATATCTTTCAGAAATGGCTTTCTTCTTGCCACTCTTTCATAAAGGCCAGATTTGTGCAGTATACAACTGATTGTTGTCCTATGGACAGACTCGCCCACCTCAGCTGTAGATCTCTGCAGTTCATCCAGAGTGATCATGGGCCTCTTGGCTGCATCTCTGATCAGTCTTCTCCTTGTATGAACTGAACTTTTAGAGGGACGGCCAGGTCTTGGTAGATTTGCAGTGGTCTGATACTCCTTCCATTTCAATATTATCGCTTGCACAGTGCTCCTTGGGATGTTTAAAGCTTGGGAAATCTTTCTGTATCCAAATCCAGCTTTAAACTTCTCCACAACAGTATCTCGGACCTGCCTGGTGTGTTCCTTGTTCTTCATGATGCTCTCTGTGCTTTTAACGGACCTCTGAGACTATCACAGAGCAGGTGCATTTATATGGAGACTTGATTACACACAGGTGGATTCTATTTCTCATCATTAGTCATTTAGGTCAACATTGGATCATTCAGAGATCCTCACTGAGAGTTTGCTGCACTGAAAGTAAAGGGGCTAAATAATTTTGCTCACCCAATTTGTGAGTTTTTTATTTGTTAAATAAGTTTGAAATATCCAATAAATTTCGTTCCACTTCATGATTGTGTCCCACTTGCTGTTGCTTCTTCACAAAAAATTACAGTTTTAAATCTTTATGCTTGAAGCCTGAAATGTGGCAAAAGGTTGAAATGTTCAAGGGTGCCGAATACTTTCGCAAGGCACCGTATATTTTTTATTGATATGAAAGAAGGAAGCAGAGGGAGATAAGAATAAAGAGGGATATACATAGGAAATTCACAGAGAGTCAGCCATGCCCGAGCTCAAACCCCTTTCGCCAGGTGGTCCAACATAGGGAGCTTAGACCACTACAATAATCTCTGGCATGACAAGTTCTTCTTTTCTGACACTTATCAGTGTAGGTATGTAAAACTAAAATCTGAACTCCACGCACAGTACGTGTGTGTTTATTATCTTCAACCGAGGATGTAAACTTTTGGCCAGCAACCAAGTTGGAGTGTTTTTGAGGCAATGACGTGAATCCATTAAAAACACTATTTAAATTTATTTTGATTTTGTCACATGATGTTTTAGCCAAGCGCTTATTAAAAGGTTTTTGTTTTTTACAAAATGCAGAGCAGAACATTTTAAAGGATAGAAATGTAGAACATTTGTGCGGTAAACAGGTGCTTATATTTTATACCAATTCAGAAATAAGTTTTGGTGTTAGGCCTATTGCAACAAAATGTATACAAGTTCATGGGGGTGAATTCCTTGGCTATCCAAACAATTCCCTGTCTCCCTTACTCTTGCTCAATGCGTCTTACACAACACAGTGAGCTGTTCTATAATTTAAACTAATGTACTGTAGTGTGTCATTCTACACACAAAGGCAAATGTCAGGCTGCTTTTGTTTGAATGTGAGCATTAGCATAGCTTTAACATTGGCTAGGTTTAGCCTATTGTCTTTATACGTGTCCAGTGAACAGATAAATAGGTCAACGTGTAGCAGAGTACACTTCAGTCACTGTTTTCCATTTAAACATCTTAAAAGGAACCGAACCTACATCTATGACCTATGATGTAGATCTGTCTATTATCTGCCTATAGGACAGTGAGAAAAGCTATGATGTATATCTGTTTATTATCTGCTTATTGAACAGTGAGAAAAGCCAAGCTGCTGAGGTTCAGCAGGCTCAGGCACTCTTTCTTCTTCACCGTGTCCTTACAGACGGGTCACGTGAACACGCCCTTGCTCTGACGTAGCCTCTCGTTCCCTGCCATATCCTCTTTGACTCAAATGTATCGCTGCCGTGAACTCGTATGCCCTTCGTGCAGTAGTCTGTGTTTACAAGCACACACCGTTTCCTTTTCTGATCAGAAGGTTTCCACCTGGAACCGAGCGCACTGTTGACCCTTTTCGCTTCATAAATGGGTGTAAAATATAATCGTAGTCTATAATACATCACACTTTAGGTGATACAAATAACTAAAACAGCTATATCGCCATTTGTCTGATGTCCACGCCCTCTCTCCCCCCAGTCCCCATTAGAAAGCGGATGAGAACTAGTGTTATCATTCGGTCGTAAAAAGAAAGTAGCCTAGACTAAGCTACGTTTTTTGTCTTTGCCATACGGGCGACACCATGTCATTCGTAAGGGGGTTAGGCAGTTCCGTGGAGATATGTAAGTTATTTACAAGCTTCTAAAACATAAAAGTAGGGTTAAAATTAAGCCATGTTGCAGGGAATTATTAAATATGTATTAATTGGGTGTGTTCGCATTTCCCAAACTGCTGTTTAGTATCAGTCGTTATACTGTACAGTCTTCATTGTCCCTCTTTGATAAACTATGGACTAGCTCGATACCAGCTGTTTAAAACTAACTTCCTTTTTGTATGGATAAATGTGTTTACTGTGTAGTATCTGTTATCATTGCCGCGGAATTATCCCACTTGGATGTGCGTAATAATCTCTGGAGCGCTAAATCCACAAGGCAGACATTTTGCATTGGTGTGGATTGGTAACCTTGTAGCCTAGGCTACTTGTCTGGAGAATTCTTTGAAGGGGACACGGACGACACCTAATAAGGTAGCCTATAGCTAGGCTATAGCTAACAATTTAGCATTGCAATTTACTTAAGTTTGTACTTGTCCCCTGTTTGGTCTAATCGTAGTTAGGTTAATTATTTGCGCTTGTCTTTTGTTACTCTTAATTTTTAGAACGGAATCATAGCCTTTTTGGGCACGAGTACTGTACTCGGTTGTATGTTAAGAGCGGTGCATACTACTAGATCTTCTGGAAACCCTTTCAACTTTTGTGGTAGCTGTCACTGTCATGTTGGAGTCCGTTAATGTAGCCTAGAGTCAGGTGGAGGAAAGGACGAGTGGGGGAACGAGATAACTTCTATAGAAATATGTAAGTTGCAACACTTTTGTTTGTTTTTATGTAATGGATGTATAGCATTTGGATTGGGATTAATTTAGCCTGCGGATCCACGCATTTAAGATATGTAAATCTGTTTTTGTGTGCCAAATTAACAATTAATAACCAACATCCGGTGGTGGTGGTGACAGCTGCGCCCCAAATGTTTTTTGGTGGCGTGCGTGAGAATATTTAGGGATTATTCTTGTCTGGAAATGTAGTTGATTCAGCGAAACCTGTATGTTGGATATTTTTAATGTATGAATTTTGGAAACATTTTTTACAATGTACTGTGAGATGCCGTGCCTGAGCGCAGCCATGGGATTTTCAGGCTCATGTGTTCTCTCCCCCTCGCTCGCTCTTATGCCATGCGGGACACTGCCTGCCATGGCACCCTCTCTAGACGATTCTTTATCTTTGTTGTGCAGTAATCATCCAGCGGTGCAAACTAGACGACCGCTTTTCCAAGAAGAATGCCAAGTTCAAATTTTATGGTGTATTATATACACCGTTTTAATTGGGTGAGTTCAGATGAAGGGGACCCCGTTTGAAAAAACATCGGAGGTGTATGAAAAGAGTAGTGCGTGAGAAATAAATGGGTTACTTGTTTCTGTTTCGTTTTGGGAAAGATAAACAAGGGATGAGAAAGGGGGCGAACGCTTGATATCGTCCTACAACAAACATCAATATATTACCTGCAATTAGTTCATATGGATTACTAAGTTATTTTAAAGGAATTTATTTCTCCAAACAGACTGTACACACGACGGACATCTTAATTTGACAAATTGGCTTCCCAGACGTTAACACTGAGCGGTCCAGCCCCTGTCTCGCCTATAGCACTCGGTGGAGAAGTGGGTCGGATCCACACGCTGGTATAACAAACCGCCTAGTCTGTACGGTTTTCTGTCCTTTAAACCAGCACTTAATTTTATTAAATGCGTAAATGTAGGCTATACACAACCTACTTTTTATTGAAGCGTATTTCTTTGCTTAGGGTATACCAACGGAGAGGCAAATAGACCGTTATGAGTAGACCTAACGGTTGTATGTCTGCAGTGCATAGCTACTGTCACATTTGGTATTGCACTCCACAGTATAGGCCAATATTATTGTTTTATTTTACAGTTATTTACAGCAGAATGAAACTGCGCATGGGTTGCAGTTGAGCCCTGTATTAAAGCAATACATATATAAATATCTAGACATGGAAATATAATTTGGAAAATCAATCACATTTGGAAGTTGTAATTTATCAAACATTTGAAGGGCCTTATAGACATCAAAGTTTCTTACTGCCTGTTAGGGTGGGGTATCATATGGGTACCGATACCTCAAGGATACTGATACCTAAACAGATACTAGCTTTTAAAAAATAGCAAACATAAATGCTATGAATTCTCTTTTTAGTTCATAGCAGATTTGTTATAGATATAGTCATCCAGGTACACAGATGCATACTGTGACATTGCTTGCAAAACACATCCCTGGTCATTCATTCTGTGACTGGTATTTGTTTGCTAAACACATAAATGGTCCTTAAATATCTCTCTGTAATGAAATTAGATTAAAAAAATAGTTTTAATGAAATGGCATAGCTTATACAAAAAATAAAACTATTCAACTGGTAGAGTACAGATCCTGTTAAAGGCACACCAGGCAAACTGCACATTTTTTCCAGAAAGTAGGCCTAATGCAATAAAAACATACATTACCTGAGTCCATGGTTGAGAACGGATATATATATATTGTTTACACTAATGTCACCACAGCCCTGTGACATTTCTCAATTTTCTCAATTGTTATTTCACAGTTGGCTGCCAGTGTAAAAGGACTGGCATGATCTGACTGCACAGCTAATGGTTGTCAAAATGAGGTGAGGAAAAAGGATGTGTGACATGTTCACTTTACAACAATGATGAATATTGAGGTGCCCGGCATATAACGCATGTCTTATAAACGACTAGTAAATGCTAGCCATGTCTGTGGTAATACAGAATGAAGAAAGCATTCATGTAAATACTAATGTTTCTACTTAAGTCACATAAAGCTTGTCGTAACATTACACTCACTTGCTCTAATGCTGAAATCACACCAGACATGGCAAAAAAATCACTGTATGGCACTGTCATGCAGACACAATTGTATACCGCAATCAACATTGTAATCAATCTTCTGCATCTTCAAGATGGAAGACAATGTTGAATACCACTATCCTCCTCCAGAAAAGCGACTGGCAAGAGCTTTTTCAGTTTAGTATTCAGTGACAATAGTTTGTTGACAATCTATCTACTAAGCTGTCAAAGCTTTTCTTGCAATCCCATAAACCCATAGGTGAAAGCAACATATTAGCTCTTCCTCGGTGGTACATCAACTTCTGTTTTTTGTGCCATACGGCAAAGCACCACACAAGTTGGATAATTTCAACCAGGGTGGGAGCCACTGTGGCTGGTGGATGCCAAAATTTTACCAGCCACTTTGATTTTTTATCAGCCACTTTGATTTTTTATCAGCCACTTTGATTTTTTACCAGCCACTTTGATTTTTTACCAGCCACTTTTTCCTAAATTCAAATACATAAAAGAAAACACACTAGCATATTCTATATTGCTTCAACACATTAAATTCACTATTTATACATGTGAAATTAATATAGGTCAATTACTAAAGGGACATTTAGTGAAGACAAGTCTAAAAATAATAATTTTTAGATGATTGACCAATTGTGCTAATCTGTTTGCTAATGGTATGTCCTACTACCATATTTTAGTCAGCTACTTTTAAATCACTCATGCAACAGTAGGCAGTATCAACTTTGAGAGGTGTAAAACTTTACTGTTGTAACACCTGACGAACGCCACAATACATTGCGCATGTAAATGTCTCTGGGAAAACAGGGGCGCGTTAATCAGAATCCAATCATTATCGCAGACTAAACGAGTGATTTGAGTGACAGCTGAATCATCCAATGAGCGTTTAGAATTCCGTGCTGTATGTCTGTGATTTTCTTTTTTCGATAACATAAAATCGTATCACAATCACATCAACTTCCCCATATCTGTAATTATACACGTTTTGTCTTTGACATTTTCTATATTGACTTAATCTAGTTTACTCGGGCTTAATACTGGAAACTAAATTGATTTGTTTTTCTTCTGTAGCGCACTATGTTTATGGTACCGCAGCTAAAGGCTGGAGTTCTCACAGACTAGCTTCGCGAAAACCAATCAAATATGCACCTCGACAGAAGTGCATCTTTCTTTGTTAATGAGTAAGCTTCCGCAATTTTGTCGAACGCATTTATCTCCAATTCGAAACAAGCAATGTTTAAAGTAGCCGAATAAAAAAAATCATATAATATGTTGTACATTTCACCCGCCAGAGTGGCTGGTAGATAGGGAAATGTTACCCGCCAATGTGAAAATCTACCCGCCATTGGCGGTTGGCGGGTGTTAATTTCCCACCCTGATTTCAACTCTTTTGACTAGAGGTCGACCGATTATGATTTTTCAAGGCCAATACAGATGAACGATTATTGGAAGACCAAAAAAGCCGATACCGATTAACCGATCGATTTTTGAGATTTTTTGGTGGGGGCGAAATAATGACATTACAATCATCATAACAATACTGAAAGAACAAACTTTTAATATAACTTCTTAAAATAATAGACAATATAGTTTCAAATCTGAAATATATCAAATTATTTAAATTTGTTCAAACAAAATGCCAAACAAATGGCAAAACACAGTAGGCATAGTACGATTTGTATTTGATACAACTTTGCCTATTAAATCGGTTTTGTAAAACAAACCCTTGAACTTTGCCTCAAAAGAAACATTTAGTCTGCATTTTGATAGTTGTCCTTTTATTAGTACAGATATCCGACGTAATTTCCAGAAAGACTTGATAAATATATCTGGCTTCAACATCAATACACAAATACGACAATGAATAGCAGTAACTGAGAAATATGGGATTTCGTCTTTAACTACAGAATTATTCTCTTGCAAGTAGTCAGAATAGCCTAATGTTCTTCTCTCTTCACCACTGTCTGACTCAACATCAGAAACAGGCTAATTTGAAAACCATGTTTGAGAACACTTTGTGACGTATATTCCCTGCTAACATGAATGCCTTTTAATTAAATGTGGAATTAAAAAAACCTGTCTTCTGTATATCTTTTTGAATAGGCATCGTATTTTGACAAGTTATATGTGCGCAATGACTGTGTCGAATGGATATATTAATTAAACCAGTACTAGTTGGTGCCAGCACCCGAATTTGATCTACTGCTGGCTGATCTGATGATTTATTATAAATCCCCCTCATTCATTATATGCAACACAATATAGCTAGTTATTAACACTTGTGCAGCAGTTCTTTTTAAACTGGTCATTTTTCCCAGAAAGCCTTGAGGAACACAGAAGAGATAAAAGTTTTGGTTGATCAGAAATGGAAAAGTTCTGTCAGAATGAAAGCAGTGAACCTCAACCCACAATTCTAGACTAATATTAACAATGTGAAGCTAACAAGTCATTATATGCGACTGATTTTAATTGATCCCCTTTCATGCTAGCTACAAACTTATCATGGCTTCAATGCAATCACTATTTCCTCCAGACTTGATGCTGCAGCTTGGGACAGGTGGACTGCTCACGACAGATTGGCTGGCTGCACAAAGTTTCCACGTGATTTGCTATCTAATTGTAACATAAGAGGACGTGGTTTCTCTCCAAAAAAAGTATCAGCCAAAATGCAGATTAATAATAATTTGAAAACTCATAATCGGCTATAAATAATCGTCCAGTCCGATTAATTAGCCAACCTCTACTTGCGACACACCTGCCGCACCGCATCCACATTTTGCCGGATCAGGTAGATTTGCAGATTGCTTCCTATTGAAATTAATAGACTTCTTCCGGAATGCAAACAGGTTGCCCGTGTTTGGTGTGATTCCAGCATAACATCATTATTAGCTAGCCAAACTATAAACTAGAATAGCGAGACACAGTTGACGCTTTGAAGTAACATCGCTACACTCCCTCGCTCTAGCCTATTCACCAGCTCTGATTAATAGCTACATTTAATAGGCTAGTTAAAGCTAAATTATCATTATTATTAATAGCGATAATTCATAGTTTTTATAACTAAATTCGTTTTTATATTGCAGTCGTACCGGCTGAGAAAACACTACTCATTTACACATTGCAGCATATTTTCAACATGTTTTTCCCAGGCTTGTTTTGTGTTATCTGATATCATTGATAAACACGAGTGTGTGTTTTAGTGAGTGACATCACGTTCATGTGAACGCCTCTTCATGGCAGTGTGTTGTTCCATTCAGTGTCAATTACCTAAAAATGAAACCGAAATTAAACATCCATTTCGATACCAGTGGTATTGGTCAACTTGAAATCGGTACCATTAAAGTAACTGGTTCTCGATACCCATCCCTACTGCCTATCAGGCCGTCAATCTGCAAAACATACAAACAGTGGGGTTCAAAAGTGTCAAAATTAGTTTCACCTAGCTCAAAATAAGCCTGTGTGTCCCTAGCTCTAATCAATTAAGGGAAAGGGTTTGATAGCTGTGTTTTTTCCACTTTATTTTTTAACTGACGTAGTTTTAACATATCTGCAGGATGTCCTTCTAAACCTCAATTAACCAATTGCTAGCTGTTTGGGAATACAATGGAAAGGCAAGGCTGCATAATAGATTGAACATAATAGGCTGTTTCAATACTGACACCTAGGCATGCATAAAGTACATTAACATAATCTAGAACCGAAATATGGCTTTCATTATTTAATTTCTCTGCTGAGAAGATTTAATTTCTTTCTTAACCAACAAAATATTTAGATGGAAAAGTCTTTTAAAACACTAACTAAATGCCAAGGTATATGTAGGTAGGAACACTTTCTGTTAGAGAACCATCCAAGTAACAAATGTTGAAATCATCTAAACCTAGATTTTAGGACTATTTTTTTAATGTGCATTTAATACAAACTAATTTGTGAATATCAAATGTGGAAACAGGTTTAATTTGTTACAATACAGTGAGAGACCTCAGGCTATCACATACATTTTTAAACCATAAGCATCGGCGCTGCCTCAGGAGGCCAGTTTCCTCAGCAAAAGGCAAGACAATATAGAGATGGCCACTTAGTTTTGTCAATAACTAGTAAAACATCATACTAGACATTATTTTTTTTAAATGGGTTGCATTTTTTTATTTTACCAGGCAAGTTTGTTAAGAACAAATTCTTATTTACAACAACGGCCTTGCTGGAGGATTGGTATTTGATGTATTAAAATACTCTAGGTACTTGAGGTAGTAAAATACTCTAGGTACTTGAGGTAGTAAAATACTCTAGGTACTTGAGGTAGTAAAATACTCTAGGTACTTGAGGTAGTAAAATACTCTAGGTACTTGATGTTTTGCTAAATCCTATGTATATATGACTTATTAGACCTAAAACTTTCATGCTAATGTAAAACTGATTATGTGAGTGATAACTAGCGCCAACTCAATTTTCAGGGTTTTATTAGATATGTTGGTAACTATAAATTAGGCTACTACAATTTAGGGAAAGAAGAAAAGATAATGAGCTAATGGGTGGATTGATTGTGATGCACAATCAGTTACTAAAGACTCCTTCAAAACTATGCCATTAATCCATGCTCTTTCTTCAGTGACAAGAGACCCCAATAAAAAAATTATTCCTAGAGTGAAAATATGTTTTCTGCTCTCTAAATGGTGTTGTATATCCCTATTTATAAACCAGGTGGTTTAAATCATGAATGCTGATTGGATGATAGCCATAGTATGAGATTGTATACCATTGGTATGACATCACTGCTATAATTATGTTGGTAATTCAGTTTATAACAGCAATAATGCATCTTGGGGTTTAGTGAGATATTGACAATGTACCATGGATAAGCGCTGTATCCGGGCACTCCACAATGTATTAGAACAGCTATTAGCTGTGGCATATTGACCATATATCACACCTTCCTGCTTCATTGCTTACGTAGTGCCCCAGTTTTGACCAGAGTCTGTGGGGCATATAAAATATTAGCTGCAAGGGGTTCAGATGGGGGGCAGATGGCTCAGCGGTTAGGGAGTCAGACTTGTAGACGGCTGTGCCAAATGTCGTTGTCCTTGAGCAAGGCACTTTACCCTAAGATGCTCCAAGGAGAATGTGAGATCTGCTAAATTACTAAAATGTAAAAATTGTAATGTATATTATTTGTGAAACTTTTAAATAAACTTACCAGATTTCTGTTGAGGGATATGTATTTGTAGCCCAATTGCTTAAAATTCATGAGCTGGCCTTAATCTGTGACTATATACAAGCCAAAACGGATCCACAATTGAAAGGATGTTTTCTGAATAGGCCTGCTGTTGTCTGTATTTGACTGGTTCATTGCAGAGTTCCTCTGGTCTGTTAATGTTGTGTGATTGTTTTATGAGTAGGGATGCCGTATATAGCCCAGAATAGACAGACGCAAGGAAGGACAGTTATTTTCTTTCCTTCGTTTTTGAAGGTTAGTGTCTTTGCCAAGGATAACGTTCCTAGATCTGTTTTTTTCACATCTTTAGGGAAGTTGCAGCTGCTTCTGCAATACTTTGTCTTAGTTTTTTCCTCTCCATTTGTATAAATCACAGGTGTCAAACCAATGCCACAGAGGGTCTGCAGGTTTTTGTTCAGACCTTGTACTTGATTAATTAATTAGGTGACTAATTGGTTTGAATCTCCCCACACCTGGATGCCTAGGTGTTGGCATTAAGTGGTCACCAACACTGGTCCTGGAGAGCTACCCACCCTGTAGGTTTTCACTTCAACTGCAAATAATGTAGCCATTCAGCTCCTCATCCAACAAATTAGTAGAATCAGGTGTGCTAAATTGGGGTTAAAGTGAAAAGTCTGGAGGGTAGCTCTCCAGGAACAGGGTTGGTGACCCCTGCACTAGGCCCTCCATGGCATCACTTTGACACCTGTGGTTTAAACTGTATCTGGTTGAGTGTCTTTGCAGTCTTAGGTTTGACTGTGTGATTTAGCTACGCCTAGTGTGGGGAAAATTGAGTTAATTCGATAAATGATGGATGTGAACACCTAACGAATATCACATTCATTGTAGCTCTGACTCAGACCTATTCTTTGGGTGCTGAAATTCATAGTTTTTGATAACAAAGTAAATAAAAAAGATAACAATACGTAACTACTTCTACCAAACTTACTGCCGCTCAGCCCGGTTGTAAGACACTGGGTGGATTGAGCAAGGATGTGGAATGGGGCGCTGGTTGTATCAGATCCCCAGTTGGGTTCCAGTTCCTAGATGTACTGTGTCAGGAAGGTTGTTTGTTATGCGCTGATTGGCTGTCCAATGCCCTTTCGACTCTGGCTATGTTAACAGTCAATAAATTATTGACAAAGCTCTGTTGGCTATAGGGAAATACATTGCTGACAAAAACTACTGAAATAATTATTTTTGTAACTACACTTCTCAAAATAATTAAGGGAACACTCAAATCACACATCGGATCTCAATGAACAAAACATATTAAAAAACATTCTGGCCACATGAGGCCGGGCATTTTCTTGCACCAGCAGGAACCCAGGGCCAACTGCATGGGTCTGACGATGGGTCTGAGGATTTCATCCTGGTACCTAACAGCAGTCAAGTTGGCTAGCATGTGGAGGTCTGCGCGACTCTCCAAGGATATGCCGCCCCAGACCATCACTGACCCACCACCAAACCGGTCATGCTGGATGGTGTTGCAGGCAGCAAAGCGCTCACCACGGTGTCTCCAGACTCTCATGTCTGTCACATGTGGCAAGTGTGAACCTGCACTCATCTCTGAAGATATGCCACTCTCATGAAGTCTGTTTCTGGCAGTTTGATCAGAAACATGCATTCCAGTAGCCAGCTGGAAATACAGTTTGTTAGTTTGTTTGACTTAATGATATTTACACTCACCTAAAGGATTATTAGGAACACCTGTTCAATTTCTCATATATGCAATTATCTACTCAACCACTCACATGTGGCTGGTTTCCATTATAAACAAGTCTCTGGTTCAGGGTCATGTTCCTAGCCATTTTAAACATGCTGTGGTTCAGCCACTCTTGAAAAAGAATAATCTTGATTGATCAGTTTTTAATAACTATAGACCTATTTCCAAGTTGCCTTTTATTTCAAAAAGTTTAGAAAGGGTTGTGGCAATGCAGCTAAACACTGTTTTGGACGATCACAACATCCATGATAAATTTCAGTCTGGCTTTCGAGGGATGCACTCTACTGATACTGCCCTACTCAGGGTGTCAAATGACATACTGATGGCTGCTGACACGGGTAAATGTACTGTGCTTGTCCTGCTTGACCTTAGTGCAGCTTTTGATACTGTTGATCACAGTATTCTGATTGATAGGCTTAACAAATATGTGGGCATTTCTGGATCAGCACTGGATTGGTTCTCCTCCTACCTTTCTGACAGGAGTTTTGCTGTGTCAGTAGACACTTTTACATCAGTCCCTGCTCCTCTGTCCTGTGGTGTGCCCCAGGGTTCTGTGTTGGGTCCCTTGTTGTTCAGTTTGTATATGCTTCCTATTGGAAAGATTATTAATGATTTTAAAGGTATATCTTACCATTGCTATGCAGATGACATCCAACTGTATATTTCTTTTAACCCTGACCAGCCTGACAAATTGTCACTATTGCAGAGTTGTTTATCATCAATTAACAAATGGATGGCTGACAACCTACTGCAAGTAAACACTGATAAAACTGAGGTGATGATCATTGCCTCATAATATTTCTCCTACAATTAGGCAGGCTATTGGGCCCTTATTTACCTCTGATTGCGACACTATGAGGAATTTGGGTGTCATTTTTGACAAATC
>JACXGM010005852.1:21363-34302 GCA_016801145.1 Umbra pygmaea
TCCTGTTACTTTCACCTGAGGAACATTGCAGAAATAAGACATGTAGTTGCTAAAAAGGAGATGGAGATGCTTGTTCATGCTTTTATTTCTTCACGCTTGGATTATTGTAATGCATTGTACACATGTCTAAACAAGTCATCCATGGACAGACTGCAAGTTGTTCAGAACGCAGCTGCTAGGCTCTTGACCAGGACCAATAAGCGTGCTCAGATCACTCCGGTGTTGAAGGAATTACATTGGCTTCCTATTTATTTTCACATAGAGCTTTGCATCGTCAAGCACCCTCTTACATCTTAGACTTGCTCCACATACACACCTCTGGGCGGTCTTTGAGGTCTTCAGGTCAAGGCCTTTTAACGGTCCCTAGAACTCATTTTAAAACAAGGGGTGACCGTGCTTTTTGTACAGTAGCTCCCAGGCTGTGGAATGCTCTCCCTCTCGCCTTAAGAGCTATGGATACTGTGGACACTTTTAAAGCACACCTTAAGACACATCTTTTTAGACAAGCTTTCCGTTAGCATTTGATTTTTCATGTATGCTGTTTTTATATTTGTATTGGTTTCTCTGTAAAGCACTTTGTGATCTCTGGTCTGTGAAAATGTGCTATATAAATAAAATTTACTTACTTACTTACTTACTTACATGGCAGTTGCTTCAATGCATTTAGGGGTGTGGTCCTGGTCAAGACAATCTCCTGAACTCAACTGAATGTCAGATGGGGAAAGGTGATTTAAGCTATTTTGAGCGTGGCATTGTTGTTGGTGCCAGTTGGGCCGGTCTGAGTATTTCACAATCTGCTCAGTTACTGGGATTTTCACGCACAACCATTTCACAACCTGTGGGCGAAAATGCCTTGTTGATGCTAGAGGTCAGAGGAGAATGGGCCGACTGCTTCAAGTTGATCGAAGAGCAACTTTTTACTGAAATAACCACTCGTTACAACAGAGGTATGCAGCAAAGCATTTGTGAAGCCACAACACGCACAACCTTGAGGCGGATGGGCGACAACAGCAGAAGACCCCACCGGTTAACACTCATCTCCACTACAAATAGGAAAAAGAGTATACTATTTGCAAGAGCTGACCAAAATTGGACAGTTGAAGACTGGAAAAATGTTGCCTGGTCTGATGAGTCTCGATTTCTGTTGAGACTTTCAGATGGTAGAGTCAGAATTTGGCGTAAACAGAATGAGATCATGGACCCATCATGCCTTGTTACCACTGTGCAGGCTGGGAGTGGTGGTGTAATGGTGTGGGGGATGTTTTCTTGGCACACCTTAGGCCCCTTAGTGCCAATTGGGCATGGTTTAAATGCCACAGCCTACCTGAACATTGTTTCTGACCATGTCCATCCCTTTATGGCCACCATGTACCCATCATCTAATGGCTACTTCCAGCAGGTTAATGCATCATGTCACAAAGCTCGAATAATTTCAAATTGGTTTCTTGAACATGACAATGAGTTCACTGTACAAAAATGGCCCCCACAGTCACCAGATCTCAACCCAATAGAGCATCTTTGGGATGTGGTGGAACGGGAGCTTCGTGCCCTGACTGTGCATCCCACAAATCTCCATCAACTGCAAGATGCTCTCCTATCAATATTGGCCAACTTTTGTAAAGAATGCTTTCAGCACCTTGTTGAATCAATTACATGTAGAATTAAAGCAGTTCTGAAGGCGAAAGGGGGTCCAACACAGAATTGGTATGGTGTTCCTAATAATCCTTTAAGTGAGTGTATTTGTCCCGTTTTATTCTCCGATCGACTCGATTCAAAGATCCACTCGTGAAAAAACTAACATTTTGTATTTTCAAACATGTTGCGGTGACATAACCAAATGTTTTTGGGCAACTTCCGGTGGCCGAGTTGGGAATTACCAAATGCGCTGAGACGGTTTCTTTTGTGACTGTCATATTCAAAACATGACCGGCACAATTATTGAGGTGTTTAGGGCTCTGCAGTGATCCTTAAACTGAAAATGTTGCGTTATGCATTGCAGCTGGAAAATTCTCATCCAACGCTTGATGTTTCAATTTTAATAGGGACACAAAACATGAATAGCATTTACTCCTACATATGTCATGTGATCTTCTAATGATCACATACATTTGGGAATTGGTAAAAAATAAGCATTTAGCTCATAACTAGACAATAAACAGATTCAATAACTGCTACTTTTTCCACCACACAGCACACACACTGCTCAGGAATGAAGAGGACAGAACATGTTTGATTCGCAGGATCAGATTTTTGATCTTTGTTAACAATAAAAAGTTAAATTGCAAACTGAAATGGAATCTCATGGCCAATACACATGCATTTTCAGATCGCAAGGCAATGTTTTTTCTGCATTTTCATTTTTTCTCTGTAAAAGAAACCCATTAACACAACCTCTGTGATTGGATGTTCCCTTAATGTTTTGTATGTAGGGCAGTTCTCTTTCAAGTATTTGTTTCGGTATTTCACTATGGGATACGCCCCTAGCGTACACTCTTATTATACTACACCTGGAAATCGCCTTTCTCCACCAAGAATCCTAATCGGGGTGGATCAACGTTGGACTGTGTGGACATGGGAGGGAATTGGGCTGGCCCATATGCCCCCTGTTGAACTGCTGGTGGCCTCTCATCTGGATCCCAGTCAGAAGTTTGCCATTGTGTCTATGAACCCCACCCTGCAGTGCCAACCCAAGTATGAACGCTTCAACTCGTCTGTGACATAGGCCTACAGGTCTGTTTCCATGTCAGTGAGAACATGTAGTGCTGTCTCCACGCTCACACCTTACCAAGCAGAGGTGCAGGAGAGGAGAGCGCTCCGGGACCAGGGATGTGGGAGATCTGTGTGACCACAGACCTTAGTCTTCACATGCTCAAGACTGCCGTTCAAGTGTCTGACAGAGCAACGGGTCTGATGATTGCCCCGAGAGGGTACAATGGCTCAAGCTGTCTGATCGTGAGAAGCTCAAGATCCTAGATGCTCCAGTGGACCCTAAAGGTCTGTTTGGCCCCACGGTGGAAATGATGCAGAAAAGGTGTGAGGAGAAGAAAAGAGGGAGAAGCCCTCCAACTCTGTCTGCTTAGGAAGACACAACCCAGTGCCTCTCCAGCCCCTCTACACACTTTTACTCAAGAATCGGCACACCGACCAGCTGCAACCTGTAAAATTCCCAGATGCCCAGTCCCCCAGCACCTCAGAGTTGAAGCCATTTGGGTTATGATGTAGATGGATGACTGGCTTTTGTGCAGCTGTTCGAGATGAGGAGCATTAGAACATAATCAACTCCGCTTAGAGCAGTGACAGTGCTGGGTTTCAGAATGAAAACAGAAGAACGTTCTGACACCTACACAGACCTACATCTCCTTTCTCGGTTTAACTCCAAATTCAGTGTAATTCACAGCATGCCTATCAATAGAGCAGATAAAATCATTCCAGAATTACTTGGCTCTGTTTGTGCTTGAGGTTCTTAGATGCCGGCCATAGTGGTTGTGTCTTTAGGCCGATCAGTGGTTTGTCTCTTGTGCCAAACCTTACATGGGTAAGGTGCTCACTAAAGAGCTATTGCTTCAGCCTACACAAGTAAAGGTCTCCAGCCTACTGCAGGCCTACAGGCTCATTGTACTAGAGGAATGGCTATGTCCTGGGCCCATAGAAATTAAATCTATAGAAGACTTATTAAACTGTTTTGCTTGGTCATTCGATTAGTAAACCAAAAAATGGCAACTGTCGTTAGTTGTCACGGTAACTACACGCAAATCGGTTTAATGCGGAAGTAGGCCGCTAGATCTTTGCAATGGAATGGTACATGTAAAAATGGCTGCCGCTCTGACCATTCTGCTACATTTAATTGCATTGGAATGGCACTTCTAATCATTCAATTTCTATGCCTGGGCCTTTTTTAAGGGCATATCTCTTTCATACATTTGCGAAATTCTATAAGCTGGACGTCACTGCACCAACTTTGGCACATACCGTTTTGTGTGTAAAATCGTCTAAGGAGTAGACCCCTTCACAGGGTTAAATCGGGGTAGCCAACGGTTACAGCCATAACCCAAAGTTCAACACTATTATTTGCCATTTTTAGTGAGCTAGAGCAGTGTAAAACATTAGTAGCACCGAATGGGAAGTTACTGCATAATGGTTGTCAGCTAGCCAAAATCCAGGTCTTTTTTTTAAATCCAGGCTACAAGAAGTGGAACCCTCCTCCCTAGACAATGCTCTACATTTGACCAGGGGCTATAAGTGACAACGTAGGTAATAGGGTGCAGTTTGGGCTACACACAGAAGTAACCACAACACGTTTGACATACAGCGACAGGAGGATAAATGTAGACGCCACATGAACCACATGGTGTCAGTAGTACGAAGGTCAAAAGGCGATTGTGGCTTTAAGTTGGTTAATGCCTTGTGCAGCAGAACATGATGTAGAACCTCCCTTAGACAAACGTGATTTTCTTTCTGTACGGTGGCACGCGCATGCATGCACACAGAGAAATGCCCACTTTACTTCCTCATTCCTTTGCGTTGTAGCATGTTGTTTTCACTTATTGGTCAGTGTTGACCTTTCTCTGGCCTGTGAGATCAGGGTGGCTTTCAGTGGTACTGATCTAGTGTCTGCCTTAAAGGGGTGGCTGCTGTAACCCCAAACACCACAGATGATCATATCTGCGTGCACGTGTAATTCCCAAAATTCTGTATTATTGTTTATTATACTAGGATGTCAACTGTTTGTATACCATTCATGTAAATGGGCTCCTAATGAATTCCATGTAATCTATATTTAGTGTGCTTAATGAGTCAATCTGTAAGGACCGAGCCACTCTCACTGGGTGGATTTCCGTGGGAATAATAACATTTCAAGTAGGGGTGTGACGTTCCGATATTCATTGGTATTATTCCCATACTGGCCAAAATCACTGGATCGGATATTGTAGGAGCTGGGGGAGTATATTCCGATAAGATAACAGACTTGGTCCTAAACTGTCATACAAATGCTTAACACCTGAGCAAAATTTAACTTATTTGCAAAAAAAGTTAGACGTTTTTTTCTAATTAAATCCAAACATTCAAGCGAAGTATTGCGCTGGTCACCGTCATCAAAGTCAGACAATGCATTACAATGCAAGAGACTCAGTGCATCAACTCTCGCTTCAGAAAACAAGTCTATGTGCGGCCCAGTGAGAATTTTTTTGTTTCTTCTTCACTAACATGATACACAGTCAAAACATCACCCCTTCATCCAAGAGTTGCAAAACATAGCAGGGAATGGGAACCAACAATAGAGGTAGTCACAGTATACTGGCTAACTACTTAAGCCACCATACAAGTTAATATTAGCCTATTAAAGCAAACAAATATTCCTGCCAGCTATTGGTAATGTGCCAAATATCAGAAATAGGCCTATTTTTTTAAGTATTGTTTATTGATGATTCTGTTTGCCCCCACAAAAAATTCAACAATTATTAGCAATGAATGTAGTACATGAATATGCCATTACAACAGATTCAGAGCATTGGTGAAAAATCATCCTGCTAGCTATCCCTTTTGTTAACTTCATCAGATGATAACGCTATTATGCCTAAATCTAACAAGATTACCAGTCATCAATTTAAGGGGAATTTGTAATTATATCACATTGGATAGTAGGCTGTAGTACTAAATGGTATAGTAATTTTATTTCTCAACATTTGTATTAATTTGCTGCTGTGTCATTTTAGGGCTAGTGATAGCCTACTCATGTACCATCCTTTATTAACCAGAGCTAGTTTTTGCAACAGCTTTGTTAAAGTTATTTTATTATATAAACCATTTCCCAGGTCTTACATATGTTTTGTTTGATCTCAAATAAGATTGTTTAGTAATACTACATAATCCTCTGCCAGCGTGCATTATAATTTAATTCCTGACCAATAACAGATATTCTCTTTTTTTATTATGCATTTACTGCAGTATTGGTCTTAAAAAGCATTTAGTGGCATTAAAAAAAGTCTTAGTCTAAAATGTTATCTTGATAAACCTGCAAGACACCCTGTGGCAGCAGCATTGGAAACTTCAACACCACAAACTTGATTAAGAGGGACTAAAAGATGGTAGTGTGGTATTGGAATACCACAAGGTTGTGGTATTGGAATCGGACACGAAAAAGTGGTATGGAGCTACCCCTAATTTCAAGTAGAGCCCGACATTATCGGCCGATATTAGTCATTTTCCAAACTATTGGTATCGGCAATTACAATGGCAGAAATTAATATTGATGATTCCGTACACTACCTCATATACTGCACATTTTCTGTTAATCCAATTAACCTAATTTCAATTACGAAATTACTGTGTCCTTATAATTGAAAATCATGTAAATTGGCAGGGGTGCCTAATTTTTCGCAAATGACTGTATATCAGCCAATATATCGGAATATCAGATTTTTAAATCACCAAATATTTGTATCGTATCTGCCTTAAAAAGTCCTTTATTGGTGGGGCTCTAATTTCAAGAATGTCTTCTTTTAAGCAGAACCAGAACCACACAAGTCTACATGTTTTTTTGCTGAGCAGGCCGATTTCTTTTCACAGTGCTCATCAAACACGGAAGCCTTTAGTCAGACCATGCAGAGAATGATTACGCTCACCATCTATACTTGCGTGATTGAATTCACAGGTCACCCCACATAGGGTCACTGGACAGCGACGTGGCAAGATAGATAATCTGACTTATCTATCCCAGATACCGGGCAACGCTATGCCAATTTGCGCTACCTTGTGCTGGAGGTCTAGGGAAAGTCGGAGAACACATAGTCAGGTTCGAACCACTGACTATCATGGCAGCTTGTCCTTCAAGGCAGCAAGGTATTGTTGTTCTACCTATCGTTTTATTATTTCCTGTAAAATTGTTGAGGCATACAATAGTTTTCCTTTCTCTACGCATTGTATAGTAGGACAAATTCTCTCCCCAGCTGTTAATCACAAATGCTTACAATGCACACACCATTTCTCCGATAGGTTTTGGAATCATAACGCGGACTGTACTCGGCCAGTCCATATCAGCGTTGAGCAGTACTGTGCGCTTTAGATGTGGTCATTGGAAAATTGTCCTTACACTCTCTTCTTCCCCCGTAGCCATCCCAGGAGTAAGGCGCATCAAGTATGTCATGTGAACTGCATGTGACGATCTTCAAGCATTGACCTCTCACTCTAACCCTGTGAGGTGTCAGATGGTCCACATTTGGCCAGACCCGGCCCAGGAACGAGGGAAAGCAGTTTGTTTCTCTGGTGTATTGTAGTGGAACCAGCACCCTGACCAAGTGCTAACACCATACTCCACCTTGGGAATGCCTCAGGTAAGAAACACTCACCTTCTGAGGAGAAACGTTCAGCTTTAACATACTGATACCTGTTGTTAATGACTGTGTCCTGTGAGGTAACGTGTCTGTGTTCCTCATAGCCGGGCATGAGTGGGATGGAGCCTGCGTTTGGGGAGGCGTATGGGAGCCGGGGCTGCTTCCTCAGTCACTACCCCCTGGCAGTGTCTCCTCTGGGGGGCAGGACTGAATATGACCAGGTACAGAAGGGGATGTATTTAAACCAATGAAACGCTAACGCTTGTATCGCAGTCATTAACAAAAATCTCTTCTGTCTCTCACCTCCCAAGAGCGTACTCCTGATGCTCGGCTCTCCTGCGACACCGCGGAAAAGGCCCTTCGAGTTGCTAAGCGACCTGGTGGACGACGGGGGCCTGGGTGAGGAGCTGCAGGCGGAGCGCTGGGACGTGTCCGCCCTGGATGACATCACGCGCTACACCAAGCTGGGACTCGGCGGGGAGCTGGCGAGTGCGGAGGACGCTGTCCTAATGGGCCGCTGGGGCGGGACCCGGGAGGAAGAGGAGGAGGAGAGGAGGAAAAGAAAAGCACAGGCCGTGGTGCTGCAGGCGTCACACGTAACCATGGCAACGCACCTCCACGGGAATGGCATTATGATGACCCCCGACCCCTGCCTAGGCCATGCCCCGAGAGGTGGAGTGGTCAGGGAGGGGCTGGATGTTACTACCGAGACTGAGCAGGTGACTGTGAAAGGAGGTGCGCTGGTGGGAGGGATGAGGGGCCCTACAGTGGAGGTGTACCAGGTGGCTGAGGATGAGGTTGCCACGGTGGCAGGACTAGAGAGGGCAAAGGTTGTTGCCGTGATGACGGAGCAGTCTGGGATTCTTTCGGGGGGGTCCGTAATGGAACACAACTATTCCCTGACCCAGGGGGGAGACAGACCTAGCTCTGAGACTGAAACAGAGGAGGAGGAAGAGGAGGAAGAAGAGGAGGAGGTTGTGCTGCAAAAAGGGACGAGTGGAGAGGAGGAGAGAGAGGACATTTTGGATGATGACGAGGAGGAAGAGGAGGAGGAAGAAGAGGAGGAGGAGGAGGAGGATGGAGCCGGAGATGAGACTACGGTGGAAGCAGAAGTTTCCAGCTCATCAGAAACAGATTGTGGTGCGTTCTGCATGTCTGGGCTCTGCAGGGCTGGTTTTGTCATTTTGGATTGTCAGTCATATTTATGTCACATTTTCAAAAAAATTTCCTCCCCTGTATATTTCCAGTCATTTTGGAAAGTTCCATGTTTTAGTTGAGCTAAGCCGAGCCAATTACCTAGCCTTGTTTTGGCATTGGTTGTTTTTCTGTGGTGGCGGGTCTTTGTGTGTGCTTGCGTGTGTGAGAGACCCACATTTGTGGCAACCCAAATGTTTTTTTTCATGGGGTCCAAAATAGGTTTCACCTGGGGTCCCAAATAGAGTTGTGCATTATACTGTTACTGAGAAAGTACTGTGGTACCAGAATTTCAAGACAAGCATTTTATGTATTTCAATACACAAAAACGTTTGAAAAAGCATCTTGCGTTTCATTGGAATGAAAGGAGCGAAATGGTTGAAAAATGAAAGGAGCGAATCTTATCCATTGAAAAATGAATCCTGTGATGTTATAGATGTGGGCGTGCCTATTGACCTGTGAGAATGTGTCTGTGTAGAAATTAGAATGTGTCTGTGTCGAAATGCGATTGAGAGGAACTGGTTGCTTAGAGAACTGCAAGGGAGGGCAATCGTCTTTTTGGGGAAGCAGGGCAATCATGGTAAAATATGGAAGTAATTTACTTACAACCCTAACAATAAAGGGGAACCCCAAATGTTGCTTTTTGGTAACACACTAGCATGGAAAAACAGATGTGTGTATCATCCCTGACACCCCTGTCTTTCTTTAGAGCTGGAACCAGAACGGGGAAGTGGGCCAGAGGAGCGCCCCCAGAAGAGAAGGTGTTTCTGGGAGTACCGCCATGCTCACGCACGGGATTCTGGGAGACAGAAAAAGAACTGCGGAGAGGTCCGATGGTCCCTTTCCTGGAGCTCTAGTACCCTTCCTAGTACCCTGTACCGCAGAGAGGGTAAGAACCTAAGCTAGTACCTTACATTATACCACAGAAGAAACTAACCTAGCATCCTGTGCCGCAGAGAGGGTAAGAACCTAACCTAGTACCTTACATTATACCACAGAGAAGAACCTAACCTAGCACCTGTACCACAGAGAGGGTAAGAACCTAATCTAGTACCTTACATTATACCGCAGAGAAGAACCTAACCTAGTACCCTACATTATACAGCAGAAAGGGTAAGAACCTAACCTAGTACCCTGTATTGCAGAGAGGTTAAGAACCTATCCTAGTACCCTACACTGTACTGCAGAGAGGGTAAGAACCTAACCTAGTACCCTACATTATACTGCAGAGAGGGTAGTACCCTACATTGTACTGCAGAATAGGTTAAGATCCAACATAGCACCTTAATCTCATTCAAAATGTTAACTGCTCTGTCCTCAGGAAAGAAAGGACGGCGTAAAGCACGGAAAACTGACGCCAGCGACCTGACGCCGAACCCAGTGAAGCTGACCAACATCGGCGAGCAGCTGCAGAAGCTAAACGCCGCCATTGGTCGGATGGGCCCCGTGAACGACCTTCCCGTCGTAGCCCGAGCACGCTCCCGCAAAGAGAAGAACAAACTGGCCTCCAGGTACGTACAGAGAAAGAGGAGGCAGTGATTTTCTAGTTTGTAGGCTAAAGATTGGTTCATTAAAATTGCATCACAGTTATCAGTAATGTTTGTGTCCCATACATCAGTGGTTCTCAACTCCGGTCCTGGGGACCCACTGTCCTGCATGTTTTTGATGTCTCCCTGCTCCAACACCTACTTTAAATTAAACAGAGACAAGCTTCTGTGCTCATGAATACCTGGTAGCCTCAGTGGTGAAGCTATGAGATGTCTAAAGCTTGCAGGGCAGTGGGTCCCCAGGACCGGAGACTGCATCATATAGGAAAGGCTCAGGTGATGTGTCAATGTTTGGCTTCTTCTCAGTCATTAGAACTGTTTGTAAGATGTGTTGAGCGGGAAAAAGGATGATCTCTGAAAGCTGCAGTCTAGGACCTTTGCAATTAACAAAATCAGGTTTTAAACCTCCCATTTTGGACAAATTATAGTCTGGGTCTGCGTGGCGTAGTGGGCTAAGTTGCTGCATTGCACGACAGTCTACATCATGATAGTCAGCGGTTTGAGCCTGACTATGGGTTTTCTGGCTTTATCCGGACCTTCAGAATGGGATTTGGGATAGAGGAGCCGAATCATCCACCTTGCCACATCGCTCTCCAGCAACTCCTTGTGTGCCGATCTGACGCATGTAAATTAAATCACGGAAGTATAGTGGGTGAATGTAATCATCCCGTACATGATCTGACTAAAGGCTTCCGCATTGGATGCAGAGTGCAAATAGAATGTGAACCATGTGAGCACCCTTCACCATACCGCATCTGTCCAAGGAGTTGCGGAGCAGGTCAGAGGGAAAATGTAACCAGAGAAAAATGGGGACAAAATAAAAATAACTCTAATTCAGATATTTGTGTGTTTTGAATGCAGGGCATGCCGTTTGAAGAAGAAAGCTCAACATGAAGCAAACAAGATCAAACTCTGGGGACTGAACCAGGAGTATGGTGGGTACCAATCAACTCAAACTCTCCACTCCATTTCCTTTCCCAACTCTAACCTGGCAGCCCAAATCCTCTGTTCCCCAATCAAACCTGGCATCCTAACCATTTTACACTCTGTCACCTGGAAAGACCAGGTTAACCTGTTATACTCTTCCGCTCATTATTTGTTACTGGAATTCCTGACATTCCGGAAGGCAGCCCAGCATTCCGGTACTTGAACATAGTGGGGGGAGGGAGGGTTCACCTCATCTGTTCCCTATTCTCTCTCTCTTTTCCCTAGCTTTATAGATTATACTCAGTCTTTCTCATAACCACACACACACACACACACACACACGTTAAAGCCATGTTATATCCCTTTCATATCCACCTGTTTGACCATGTTGGAAATTCTAGCAGACTGTTTTTGTATAGACGTACCCAAATGGAAAAGTGGCAACCAAACTGATGAATTTATTTTCAGCCATGGTCATAGTGATCGTTACTGTAAAGCTGTAACCATGGACACAGTGATCGTTACTGTAAAGATTAATATTCCTCATGCTTGCATTTAACTGGCTACCTATTTCAGTAAATAATAACTAAATAATAAAACATACTCTCAGCAATCTATGTAAGCCACCATTGAGGCTGTCACTATTAGTTGGTCATGCACTGACACAAGTCCAGGAAATAATGCTAAAAATTCATTGTTAGCTTTTAAACTGAATTGCTAATTGTAAGTTAATAATACATGTATATTAATGCCCATGTAAGAGTTGTAAAATGGCTAGTCTGTTAGTTGGTGGCACTCATAGCATTTTAAATCTGTCGCTATGCCACCTTGAAGTAGGTGTTTTCTTTGCCTCGCGAGGGCCATCGCTTCTGTTGTCGCAGTGTTTCCTCTGAAGTTTTTTGTTGATGTGGGGGGAATTTTGTCAGGAGGGTGGGGGGTGTATTAAATACATTTCAAATTATAAATGTACACAGGATCGCCGGTTTGAGCTTTTTGTGGTGCAGTCGGTGCAAGACTTTCTTTAAACTGGAACAGAAGACGTAGTGGAGACAATTCCTCATTACCCAAAACAATTAGAAATATTCACAAACATAAGCCAAGAAGGCAGTAGCATAATGTTAGAATTGTCTGCACTGATAAAGCTGATAAAGCTGATCAATGTTCCTCATGCTTGCATAACTGCTAGCTTATTAATACTTAATGGCAAATGGTATAATAATGCATAACCTCTCCCTCAATGTAAAAAAGAACCAATTGTGGACTACAGGACGACCAAGGCAGAGCACATGCAATTGTTAAATGGAGTAACCGTGAAGAGGGTCCTCGAGCTTAAGTTCCTTGGGTCCAGATCTCTGAGATGCTGGACAGGTCACTCCATTCAATCATAGTGGTGAAGAAAACATGGCAGTGACTGTACAGTCTCAGAACGCTGACGAAATTCAGAATATCCTAGAGAGCTCACTGTGTTCTACAGAGGCACCGTCGAGAGTACACCGAGAGGCTGCATCACTGCTTGGTACAGCAACTCAACGGTGTCTGACCACATGGCTCTGCAGGGGGTAATACGCTCAGTTGAATGTTACTGGGTCATTTAACTCCCCAGTAATTTGTTCTCCAGGAATAAACATAGAGTGGATCCACACGCAGTGGGGTGCCATTCCTCTTCCGACTGTGCTGGGTGTAAAGTTTAACAGTGCATGTCCAATTAAGGCCAAGTTGTTTATCAGTACACATTAAGGTCCTGTGGCATGATCCAAGAATTCAGATCTTCAAACTGACAGATTTGTATCCACAACCATCCCACCTTCATAGATTTAGTTGTGAATACCAAACCATTAGACCAAGAATAGATTTAGTTGTGAATACCAAACCATTACAGACCAAGAATAGATTTAGTTCTGAATACCAAACCATTACAGACCAAGAATAGATTTAGTTCT